>CM057456.1:1041260000-1041310000 GCA_016271365.2 Neoceratodus forsteri | reverse complement strand
CCCCTCGCTGCTACCAACTGAGCATCGAGCTCTGCAAAGATCCTGCAGAAGGGGCACCGACTCCTCCGCCAGATCCCTATAGTACTGCTTCTGAAAGCAGAAACAAAATTGTTGTGCTGTTACACAACCTACCACCAGCCAGCGTCCAGTTAGTGTAGCTTTATCCCTGTATTGTTACGTTACTTACCTTACATCTATTTAAATCTATACCTTTTTTTTTTTCTTTTTTTTGGTTGATTTGTTTCCTTACCTTTCCTCCTGCTGGGGTGGTCCTGGGCCCAATTCCAGCCATGACCCGGCGCCGTGCCCAAGCTGCAACCTCCTCGCCTTCTCTAAGGTTGCATCACGGACCCCCTCATGGAAGACCAAGGGGTCAGGACCAAAGGAGCTCCTGGGAGCATGCGATGCAGCGCTCAGAGGCAGGCTTTCATGAGCTGGAGGATTGGTGTATTTTGTCCCCTGTAGTTCCCCTCGCAGCTCAGTGCCGTGGCGCCCAGTGGCGCTACGGTGGCCTTCTGTTCACGCCACGTCAAACATCTGCCTGTGCTGTCCCTCTATCACGCCCCGCAACCCACACGCCTCCTCCCCCAGCCACCACTAGGAGTCAGCATATGCACGGATACCCCACCCCACTCTCCCGGAAAGCAGACCCACAGACGCTCAATCCTCCTCCCCCGGTGACCAGAGTCCGCTTCTGAACCCAGGTCGTCGGCATAGCGCAAGGTGTGGAAAATTGATACATTTAATCAATATATTGATGAGCCAATGACTGCAGGACTTGGTTATATGACTTTTTAAACTAATTTTTATAGCCGAATCCTCAGTCTTTTGCTCCACAGGAGATAACAGTCATGCTTTTCCAGTATAAAATCGTACAATCCACATTTGAGCATTTAATCCGTCTGTTTACAGAGTAAGTTGATATACCTGGAAGATAGAATAATATATGGGGAAGTATGTATAATGAGGACTGTATGCACACCCGAGGTGTGCAATGCTCCATAAACCCCGAGAGAGAAGCTCCAGGGGTTTATTAATGCATTGCACACTGAGGTTGTACATGAAATCTGAGTTGGCACACACTTCCCCATGTGTTTTTTTTATATAACTATATATAACAACTGGTTCCTTTGATTTTGGGGTTTTTGTTGTTTTGGTTTTTTTTCTTTTTTTTTTAGAAGTTTTGCAAAAGTTGCTTAACCAAATTCCGTCATACATGGATGATTATACACATATGTGTATAATCAAACTCCATTACACATGGCCGATTATTCACATGTGTATAATCAAACTCATACACATACCGGTATGTGTATAATCACCCATGTATAACAGAGTTTGACAGCTTCTGCCCACAATTGATAATCATCACTAACCAGTTATCATAATAATTTTATAGGTGCTGTGCAAGATGTTCCTTATGCTGTAAGACTGTCATCTTGTGCAGTTTGGGCAAGTCTGTCATAAGTTTACAGGTGCTCTGTGAGGGGTCTCCTACGGTAAGAGTGTTATTTCCGGCACTTCGGGCAAAAGGACTGTAAAGTCAAGCAGTGCTATCTGCCCAATCTGTGTGAAGTGGTGATCTTATACCATAAGACATCTTGTACAGTATATATAAACATATTATAAGTTACTCAAATTGGCTAGAGGGATTTGTAACAAGTTTTACATTCCATTTATTTTTTATTAAAATAGCACGTTATCACTCCACTCCCTGCCTCTTAAGTGGATTGCTCCACTTTACCATCCTCGCACAAGACGACAGCTGTATACTGGGTAATAGCTGGCTCTGCAGATCCCAGTGCTGATTAGCTGAAATCACATAAGTGGTTTATAATCTCTTTATAAACCTAGGTATTGCTTTTGCAGTTTTCTGCACCCATTTTACCACCGTGTTTCCTGTTTTAGGCTATCAATTTAACACTTGTGGATCTTTACTCCTGATTTGTAAAGAGACCACACCTCTCGGTTCTCAGTGATATCTCTAGTTTTGCCTCACAAATTTCCCAACGTCCCTTCTAAAATCAGTGTTTCTGTGATGAAGAGTACGATCTGAAGTACAAAACAACAGACAGTAAAATACAGTAACACTTTTACTTTAGAACAATAAGTTACCTACTAGTAATGTTGCCAATTTCAGACAGACTAGCCTAACATATACCATATACAAAACCATGGAACAACTAATTAAGAACAAAATCACAGCTGAGCTTGAATCTCTGGGGCACACTGATCCTCACCAACACAGGTTTAGGAGTGAACACTCATGTACCACTAACCTGATCACCTTTTATAACAATGTAGGGGTTAGCCTTGGCAATTCCAAACCTGTGGATGTGAGCCTTCTCGACTTTTGCAAGGCTTTCGAGAAGGTTCCGCATGGTGAATTAACAAACTACTCAAAATTGGCCTATCAATGCCATTGATCAAATGGATTAACAACTGGCTTGATAGCAGGAAGCAGCAGGTCAGATTTGGGAATTCACTTTCAACCACTGGAGAAGTCAGTAGCGGAGTCCCACAGGGTTCGGTCCTCAGACCGACCCTGTTCAACCTCTTCGTAAGTGACATAAATAACATGAAAAACAATATAGCAAAATTTACTGATGATACTAATATGGGACGGGAAGTGGACACCATTGATAAGCAACTGCTTTGCAGGAAAGGTGCTCAAAACCGGCACCCCTCCAGGGCTGGCGCAGCTTTTCAAGCCCCCTGAATCCTCCTCCTACTCCCTCAGGTCTCAGGGTCCTGGGGTGCTCAAAGTTCCTTATACTCTTACTCTAATGGGGGATAGGGACTTTGCTACATGTGCTCCGAGGCTATGGAACTCCCTTTCTGACCACGTTCGTTCCTCCCCCTCCCACTTGAGTTTCCGGAATTACCTGTGGGAGCACTTGAAACTGGCCTCTGCGTGTGGGTGTCCCAAGCCACCTTAACCAGGTCTCTAAATTGGACTCACCCAACCATGGGATCCCTCTTGCAGGCTCTAATGACGCTGCCTACTGTCCTTTAACTGTGGGAAGCATGCGATTTGCTTGTTTATCCGCTCAGGAATTATCTGTTTCTGTGGCTCTGGTAAAAGGGTCACTCATACACTGTAATTACTGCTATTGGCACTGAATGACTTAGCCTATTTATTATGTATGTATGTATGTATGTATGTATGTATGTATGTATATATATATATATATATATATATATATATATATATATATATATACACACACATATATATACACACATATACATATATATATGCACACACACACACACACACACACTGTATATATTTTACCTATTATTGCTTACTATAGACTATGTTCACCTGGCTCCTTTGTGACTCTGTACATTGCCCCTCTTGTTGTTATGTACCCTGTCTGAACCTGTATTTTCATTGTACCCTCCCAGGTCGTACCTGAAAATAGGCATATAACTTGTCTAGCATACCTACCTGGTCAACAAAAGCTAAATAAATAATAAATTGTCACTTATAAGTGACCTAAAACAAATAGAGGAATGGGGTTGGTGGACATGAAATCACTGTGTACAGTGCAGGGAGCATTATTAAAAAGTAGTGTTGCTGTGTCAAAGCCCTCCCTGTGGGCAGTGAATACAAAAACTCTGTAAAACTGACACTGAATGTGGTCCTCATGCAACTACAATGATAACAGTGAGACTGGTGAGATAGTAAGGCCTGCTACAAAAATAAACAAAGATAACAATATAAAAAGGGAAGAGCAACCTTGTTGGCACTGCAAGTGAAAAACGGACTGCCCACTATAGTGGTGTTACCCCACAAAAATGTGTTTGTTTATAGTCCTTGATCAACTCCCACTGCATCTTTCCTGGATCTGGAAGTACACTCATCACAGTCTAGTCACTCATGATGTAGTGGGAGGAGAGGAGAGGAGACTACTGCACCATGAGTGGCTGCAAGAGGCGGCAGTCATCCACACTGGTCAGGATCGTTTTCCCCTTCCTATGCCTCCCTCTTCCCTCATTAGGTATGGAGGAGTGGCGTACAATGACGTCAATGGCAGCGCCATGCACACTCCCATGCAGGATGCACCAGACGCCTGCCCCTCCTCTGTCGCCCTGGTGCACTGGTCCCTGAGGGCAGTACGGCTCTGGGTGCCATGCCACTCCCTTCCTGGAGGGCAGCAGTCCATCAGATGTTCATTCCACCCACCCTCCCCGGGCCAACACTTCACTTCTGAACCCTAGTCAATGTCACAAGCAGTAACGTTACCGCTGTACCGGCAGGCCAGCTATAAAATGTGGGTTTTCTGCTATAAACAGAATGATGCAAGAAGGGTTGACCGTGTCCTTTTAAGCTATATTGCCACACACGTCAGGTGTGCACTGAGGCACAAGGCCACTGGCCAAACATGCAGCAATCGGTTTAATACAAGCACTGGAGCATGCTACTGTATTTATAAAATCTCTGCAAAGGCACATAATGGGTCTCAGCCAATCACAGCTCTGTATTTTAGCTACCCATTTTATACATATAAATGAATGCACACCTTTTTTAAATGGAGGAAAGCAGCGCTGTCAAAGGGGTCACAGATGTAGAGAGATTTATCATTTTCTTTTAAACGCAGGGCTTCATCTTCATCAATAGTTTGCAAATACTCCTCTGACTGAAATTCCTTTATTGCCTACAAACAAACAAAAAACATTTCAGGAGTACAGTGTATGCAAATCACTTATACTGAGCAAGTGGTATTCAATCATTTTGTTTGCCTCATGTAAGTTATAGGTAGAGATAGAAACTGAAGCAGGCAGAGTAAAGTCTTCCTATAGCCTCAATGATTCAGTAGTAAATCAAACAGAATTTAAAGACAAATTAAGTCAGCGAATTAGGGACTACTTGTTAATTTATGATGCAGCATACAGTAACAAACTCTGGTCAGAGCCACAACGGCTGCTAACACATTAACACGATAAAAGATTTATTTATTTCAAAGGTTTTACAAGGAAAGACATACTGAGTTAGTAACAGCTCGTTTCAAGATGTGACCTGGGGAAAGGGGAAAAGATAACAGATACAAAAATACAGAATATAAAGCTCATAGAAATGGAATAACTAACAAAAATAAAGAGGAGAATTATGTCTAAGAGTAAACTGACTACAACAAGTTACCAAGCAATAAGTTGTAGAACGGACCAAAGAACAAAAATAGTTATCAACTTATCAAAATAAAAATTTGGGGGATGACTGATGCGGGAGAAGAGATATAGAATTAATGTGCAACTTGGTTGTATTACTGTGATGCAAGTCGCTGGTCAGGCTGCCTTCTTTCTGCTTTCGTAAACTTTAGAACTCTCTCCCCCAACCATTTGTTCCGAGTCTTCCAAACGCTCTCTCTCCTCCATAACCACACCGCTATCTCCTGGGCCTGTCCTTGAGTCATAACCCTTCCCCATTCCTCAGTTTACTCTCTTCACCCTTTCTCCATGACCACACCACTTCTTCCTGTGGCTGCCCTTGAGTCATAGCCCTTCCACACTCCTCAATTTACTATCTTCCCCTCTTTTTCCTCCTCCACCCACCTCACCAACCCTTCTCCCCATCTTCTTCCTCCCTCACTTGGCACTTTCCCTTCTCTCCTCCCACCCCCCATCTGCTCTCCTTCCTTCAGTGCCCTATCCCTTGGTGCCCTCGCCATTGAAAAGTACGATTGCTTGTATCCATGGGACAGATTCCCTGCCATGTCCTTGTAAAGATCTTGCATACAATTTTACCTGTCTGATGAGCCTCTTTCATATTCATTTTGTACCATTTATTTTATATCTCTGTATGATGTCTTATTGTATAAATTATTTTTCTATGTTGTTCTTGCACGTCTCTTCCCCTTCAACTCTGGATGCATCTGGAAATTAGCTATTTTTCAGCTCAGTGCGTCTTTCTTGGTGGAACTTTTGAAATACATACATACATACATACATACATACATACATACATACATACATACATACTGTATAACCCCTTATTTTCGCTGAAAATTTATTTCCGCTATATCCGCAGGACAGTCCTTGTCCGCGGAAATAAATTTACAGTGAAAATAAATGGACCACTATGTCGAAAAACACAGAAGAAAGATTTGAATGTTGGGCTGCCACCACATTGCCACATGTAGTCAGATGCCGACATGTAGCCAGACAGCACTCAGATTGTTGCAAGACCTGAACATCAGAACTACCACTAATTTGCCATTACAGATGGCAATCACGAAATGCCCGACATGCTGTCTCTGAACCCACCATTCACAGTAAACAGTGAAGTACAGTACCTTTTCTAGAAATCCACATAGGATGTGGAAAGCAGTACAATTCATCCTCATAATCCATTTTTCGGGTTTTGGTTTCATTAAGTTCCAAGTCAGCAGATGCTAAAATAAACCGATTCAAATGAACCACCACATTGTTAAGCTGGCTCACTGAGATGCCTATACCATGTGACAATGCAGCGGTTCATTTGATTCACTGATCACCGATTACGTTTGATTCCTGGATTATGAATCTGACATTTACTACTTCCTAAATCTTACTGAAGTTTCATGAAAGGTACTGTACTTCACTGTTTATTGTGAATGGAGAGTCAATGTGTCAGCATTCTTGGCGTTCGGCAGTCCGAGGTTCAAAGCTTGCAAAAAAATGTTTGATCATTTCTCTTTCCAAGTTGGGAAACGACTTAGATGCTGGTCACAATTTGGAGGATGTTTTTCTATTCTTCTGTAATTGGGATTAGTTGGGATATCAGCAAGTTACAAAAGTTCTGTGGCAGCAGGTGACTGAACTGATTGACATTGAGTGGACAGACAACAGTACTGTAAATGCGCTAATATAAGTTTACGTGGAACTGCCCATGGACCCGGACCGCACGGAATATAAGGTGCACTGAAGTAAAGCGTTATACAGTACATAAATAATGTGAAAGTCCCAAATTTACATCACAATAGTAGAAAAAAACAAAACCATACACATCAAGATAATGCAGTGAAAGGAGTTTTTGTTTCTGGACATACCCCCTTGAAAATCGCACACACACACACACAGACAGACACACACACACACACAGCTGTTACAACAGTTGTGCACACACACACACACAGGGCGAGAGTGTCATTAGTAGGATAGAGCAGCTACAATATTTCATTTTCAGTGGGGTCCTGCTTTTACACATTTTTCCAGTGTATTTATTAGTTAGCACAGGTAAAATGCAGAATCTAATTTTTACTGAGGTCCTGCGTTTATACATTTTTACAATGTACTTACCCAGGATAGGTCAGTTAACATGCAGCATGTCACTTTCACCGAGGTCCTGACTGTACCTATTGTAACATTAACAGGTCTGGGATGCCCTACATGAGTTGGCTTCATCACAGCCTGTATGTTTTCAGTGACGAGATACTATCTCTCTCTTTGGCTAGCAGGGGGATACGAATTGTGCCAAGTGCACGTTTTAGTGCCTCATTTTTGCTTTGGAATGGGGGGCTATATTCAAACATGCTTGGGGCACTCACACTTTGCTTCAAAACATGTTTGAGTACAGCAAATTTAGTGAACTGTGCTAATTTGCACTAAGAAAAAGAACTTTGCAAGGGGCAGCCTGATATCTTTTAATATGGGGCCATTACTCTGTAGTTTTGGTTTACAGTTCTAGGTTTGTCTACCTATTTCTGTTTCAAGCATTTAGCCACAGACTGCCATGCCAGCAACCTGGGTTCAAGAACAGACCTGTGTCGCTTGGGGACTGGCCTGGGAGTGAGAATGCACATCTGTAGGACATGGACAGGAATCTAGGTGGCAGCACCCTGGGATAGCATAGGAAGGGACTCCACACCTGGATGCCTCAGGTGTCTCCATGGAGGCAGAGTGCACACATCTCTGGGCCCAACAGGGGAGAAAATAGGAGGAAAAGCCCTCAGACTGTAGAAGAGTGATGGCCTGCGCTCTAGTGGGAGCCACACCAATGACTAGGCACCTCTGATCCAAGGTCCTGTGACAGGACCACCAGAAAAGGTAAGTCCTAGAGATGGTGGCTGACTGAGCTGGGAAGACTGGCCCAGATGGGGCAAGTCAGGGTGCTGAAGGAGATAAGCAGCTTTGTCTCATGGACACAGTGGGGCAACATGGTATCCATCAAGGTGGTGTAGTGCGAGCTGGTGAAATGTGAGGTACTGCCTGCACTGCAGTGATGCTCAGAAGCACTATGTGAACACAGTGGGGTAACATGGCACCCATTACGGTGGCGTACTGTGTGCTGGTGAAATGTGAGGTACTGCGTGCACTGTAGAGTGATGCTCAGAAGCACTGTATGAACACAGTAAGGGACTGCTTGCACGGAGGAGTGATGCTGAGAAGCAATGCATGAACACAGTTGGACGACATGGCACACATCACGGTGGTGTAATGCACACTGGTGAATGAGTAGGATCTCCCTGCACTAAGGAACGATGCTCAGAAGCACTGCATGAAGACAGTGGAGCAACATGGCACCAATTACAGTTGCGTTCTGTGTACTGCTGAATGGTGAGGGATTGCCTGCAATGTGTAATGATGCTCAGAAGCACTGTATGAGCACTGTGGCCGGCCTGGTGGCATAGAGGGTTGAGGCACTGGACGCCACACCTTGCGCCACGCCGGCAACCCAGGTTTGGGTACAAGCCTGGGTCGAGGTCAGCGGGGGTTAACGATGCAAATGGTTGCCAGCTGGGCCCTCCGCCTCAGGAGGGAGGAACAGGTTCCCTCGGAGCTTGGCCGCCCCCAGTGGAGGCTGGAGTGGCTGCGTCACTCAGAGGACTGCCGGCGCTAGGGCGAGGGAGGGTTGAAGAGACTGGCACTGGAGCTGTGGTGTGCATGTGCGCCTCCACTCGCATGCGACACCACTTCCGGGGTCTCGTCAGTAGGACTCACTGGGGAGAAAACAAAGGAAACATCGGGGGCCACCGAGGATGAAGTCTCCGGACCAGCTCAGGGAATCTGCCAGGGCACGCATGGCACAATAAAATCCAGAGATCGGTAGGGTTGGCAGATGAGGGTGACCCACCGAAGGAGGATAAATAGAATTGTAAAAAAAAAAAAGAAAGCCCTCTGGTGTGACAAGGCACACATCACAGAGGTGAATAGCTTGCTGGAGAAAGATGAGGAAATGCCTGCACAAGGTAGTAATGTCAGAAGCATTGCATGAACACAGTGGGGCGACATGGCACAAATCAGGGTACTGCTACAGTGTGCTGGTGAAAGGTGAGGGAGTGCCTGCTCTGTGGAGTGAAGCTCAGCAGCACTGCATAAACACGGTGGAGTGACATGGCACCCATCATGGTGCTGTAATGTGGACTGGCGAATGGGAAGGGACTGCCTTCATTATTTATTTATTTACGAGTTTTACCAGGAAAGCATACTGAGCAACATGCTCGATTCCAGATGCTCAAAAGCACTGCATGAACACAGTGAGGGCTTCATGGCACCCATCCCTGTTGCGTACTGTGTGCTGGTGAAAGGTGAGGGACTGCCTGTACTGGGGAGCAATGCATGAACACAGAGAGGCGACATGGCACCCATAAGAGCTGCATAATGAATGCTGGTAAAAGGTGCGGGACTGCCTGCCCAGAGGAGTGATGCTCTGAAGCACTGTATGAACACAATGGGGCGACATGGCACCCAACACGGTGGTGTACTGCGTGCTAGTGAAAGGCGAGGGACTACCTGCACAGGGGAGTGATGCTCAGAAGCACAGCTTGAACACAGTGGGGCGGCATTGCACCACTCACGCTGGTGTACTACATGCTGGTGAAAGGTGTGCAACTGCTTGCACTGGAGAGCGATGTTCAGAAGCACTTCATGGACACAGTGGTGCAACATGGCACCCAGCATGCTTGTGTACTGTGTGCTGGTGAATGGTCAGGGACTGCCTGCACCGAGAAGCGATACACAGAAGCACTGCATTAACACAGTGGGGCATCATAGCACCCATCCCCCTTACGTACTGCGTGCTGCTGAAAGGTAAGGGACTGCCTGCACTGGGGAGCGATACTCAGAAGCATTGCTTAAACACAGTTGGGCAATGTGGCACCCATAAGAGCTGTGTACTGGTGAAAGGTAAGGGACTGCCTGCACTGTGGAGTAATGCTCAGATGCACTGCATTAGCACTGGGGGGTTACATGGCACCCATCACAGTGGTGTACTGTGTGCTGGTGAAAGGTGCAGGACTGCCTGCACAGGGGTGTGATGCTCATATTCACTGCATAGACTTAGTGGGGTGACATGGCACCCATCACAGCGGTGTACTGCATGCTGGTGAAAGGTGCGGGACTGCCTGCACAGAGGAGTGATGCTCAGAAGCACAGCATGAACACAGTGAGGCGACATGGCACCCATTACGGTGGTGTACTGTGTGTTGGGAAACCGTCAGGGACTGCCTGGACTGTGAAGTGATGCACAGAAGCACTGCATGAACTCAGTGGGGTGACATCGCACCCATCACAGTGGTGTACTCTGTACTGGTGAAAGGTAAGGGACTGCCTGCACTGTGGAGTGATGCTCAGATGCACGCATTAACACTGGGCGGTTACATGGCACCCATCCCGGTGGTGTACTGCGTGCTGGTGAAAGGTGTGGGACTGCCTGCAAAGGGCAGTGATGCTCATATTCACTGCATGGACACAGTGGGGTGACATGGCACCTGTCACAGCGGTGTACTGCGGCCTGATGAAAGGTCAGGAACTGCATGCACTGAGGAAAGTACAGTTACATAAGAACTTACTGTAACAGCAGATCTTCGAGAACAGCTCTTGCAGCAGGTTACACCATTAGGACTGAAGCCGGCAGGCGGCAGGACCCCAGGGAAAAATTCTAGCTAGCTATCTTCAGCGGGGACCGCCCCCGACGTCAGTCCCGCCTCAGACGTCAGGCGTAGTGCATAAGGGGCTGGACTCACCAGATTCCCAGTTCTCCGCTGAGACTTCCAGCCGCAGGCTGACATCGAAATAGAAACATAGAAACATAGAAGTTGACGGCAGATAAGGACCGCAAGGCCCATCCAGTCTGCCCATTTCTTTTTCTACCTTATAAATGTGCCATCGGCCTTTGCTCTGTCAGTGACCTATCTATTCATAGTCATTTGTATGCCTCCTTATGCCTATCCCATGCCTGTTTGAAGCCCTGCACTGTATTCATAGCCACCACTTCTTGTGGCAAGCCATTCCATGCATCTACCACCCTTTCTGTGAAAAGAATTTCCTCACATCCCCCTTAATCGGCCTCCTCTAATCTCATGCTGTGTCCTCTTGCCCTGCTGTTTTCTTATATTTAAACATGTTAGACTCTTTCACCTTGTTTATGCCCTTAAGGTGTTTAAATGTCTCGATCATATCACCTCTCCCTCCTTTGCTCAAGGGTATACATATTGAGCTCAATCAATCTGTCCTCATATGTCTTCTGATGCAGTCCCTGCACCATTTTGGTTAATGTCCTTGTGAAGGTGTGGCCTCCAATACTGCACGCAGTACTCCAGATGGGGCCTAACCAATGTCTTGTACAGAGGGATTATTACCTCCCTCTTACGACTTGTGATACCCCTACTAATACACCCTAACACCCCCCTAGCCTTACCTACTGCTTTAGAGGTCTGCTTGGATGATTTTAGGTCAACAGTGATGATGATGCCCAAGTCTCTCTTCCTTTGTGACTGCTAGCAACTCCCTTCCAGCCTATAAGTGGCTTCGGGTTTCTCTTCCCTATGTGCATGATTTTGCACTTCTTTGCATTAAATCCCAGTTGCCACTCTTCTGACCATTCTGCTAGTTTATCCAGATCTATTCTCATTCTGCCCACCCCATCTGGATCATCTACTTGTTGCAGATCTTGGTGTCATCTGCAAACAGACAAGCCTTACCCTCTAGTCCATCTGCGAGGTCACTAATGAAGATGTTGAATAGGACTGGCCCCAGGACTGATCCCTGAGTACCCCACTTGTGATTCATCTCTTCTGACTGTATACCATTTACCACCACTCTCTGTTTTCTGCCAGTCAACCAGTTTGCCACCCAGTTGACCAACTTCTGACCCACCCGAAATAACCTAGCTTATTTATCAATCTTCTATGTGGAACAGTGTCAAAAGCTTTGCTGAAGTCAAGGTAGGCGACATCAACTGCTCCCCCTTGGTCCACCACTCTGGTTACGCAGTCAAAGAAATCTATGAGATTAGTTTAAATGGGGAGACCGAGGATCCACCGTCAGAAGACAAACGGGAAAAATCCCTGTTAACAAAGGCTTAAGCCATGCCTCCTCCAAGGGGGAAGGTGGGCGGGAAGGTACCTGCTGCAAGAGCTGTTCTCGAAGATCTACTGTTTGTAAGTTCTTACGTAACTGTACTATCTTACTTGAGACACAGCTCTTGCAGCAAATTACTCAATAGGACTGATTCCCAAGCAGTAGCGTTGCAAACACTCTGGGAGGAGGAAATTAGAAAGAACGTTCCAGGTCCTGAATCTAGGACAGGAGACCCTGTAGCACCGCCAGACCGAAGCCTGCTCTTCGCCGTGAAGCGATGTCCAGGCTATAATGCCTGATAAAGGTATGAACAGTGCTCCAAGTGGCTGCAGCACAAATGGCAGAGGTGGAGACGTTTCGAAGTGCTGCAAAGGAGGTGGCCACACTCCTAGTGGAACGGCCGCAGACTGCTCCTGGGAGGAGCTTTCGTTTGATATAACAGTATGAGATGCACTGGACAAGCCAGCGAGACAGGGACTGTTTGGATACTGGTTGACCCATCATCCTTTCAGTAAAGGAAATGAAAAGTTGCTCCGATTTCCGAAGCTGCTTAGTTCTGCTCAGGTAGTACCTTAAGCTGCGGTGAACATCCAGGGTGTGGAGCAGCGCCTCTCCTCTGTTAGAATAATTAGGGAAGTAGACCGGCAGGTCAATATCTTGATTGAGAGTGATTGTGGAAACCACCTTAGGCAAGAATTTAGGATTCATCCTCAGGGATACTCTGTCCCGGTGGAAAATTAAATAAGGCTCTTTGCACATGAGAGCCTGAAGCTCAGAAACTCTTCTCGCTGACGTAACAGCAACCAAAAACAACGTTTTCCACGACAGAAAATGCAGCTCGCAATCTGCGGCAGGTTCAAAGGTGGGGAGCGTGAGTTGCTCCAGGACAAAGAGCAAGTCCCATGGAGGCACTGGGTCCTTAATGGGCAGCCTAAGGTGTAATACCCCTCTCAAGAATTCTCGACAGGCATCTAATTGTGCCACTGTGCGCTGTCCCACCGGGAGGTGATAAGCTGAAATGGCACAGAGGTGCACTTTAATAGAGGAGTAGGCGAAACCCAAACGGAAAAGGGAGAGCAGGTACTCTAACACCACTTTCACCGGACAACCTAAAGGGGAAAGGCCGCGTGCTTACGACCATAGACAAAAACGGCGCTATTTCATGGCGTACGTCGCATGTGTTGCTGGCTTTCTGGCTGCAGAAAGAACTTCCGCAACCTCTTGCGAGACCCCGTGACGCAAGATGGCTATGTCTCTAGGAGCCATGCATGCAGGTTCAGTGAGCGTAAGTCCGGGTGGACCAGTGAACCCTTCTCCTGAGACAAGAGGTGGGAGCTGAATGGCAATGGGAGCGGAGGTTCCCGGGATAGCTGAATTAGCAAAGGGAACTAGATCTGCCTGGGCCAGAAAGGGGCCACCAGGATCATTGTTGCATGCTCCCTGCGCAGTTTGAGAAGAACTCTCTGGATCAACGGGAAGGGAGGGAAAGCGTAGAGGAATCTGTCCGCCCAGGAGAGGGACAACGTGTCTCACCAGAAAACACCAGGCCCTGGATCTAGCGAGCAAAAATTGGGCAGTTTTGCGTTGGATGGGGAAGCGAATAGGTCCAGTTCTGGAGTGCCCCATCAAAGAAACAGATCCTCTGCTACCTCCTGAAGAAGTTCCCACTCATGGACTCTGGCCTGGGAGCGACTCAGGCCATCTGCAATTGTGTTGTCCATCCGGGAACATGTACTGTGATCAGGTTCGCGCCGTGTCGGATTACCCAATCCCACACCCTCATGGCCTCCCTGCAAAGGGGGTAAGAGTGTGCGCCTCCTTGTTTGTTGAGGTAATACATCACCGCTGTGTTGTCTGTCTGAAGCAGGAGAGTACTTGGCGGGATCTCTGACTGAAATGCCTGCAGGGCATAAAGGACCGCCCTCATCTCTAGGACGTTGATATGGAGGTGGGCCTCCAGAGGGGTCCACGTACCCTGGGACTTCACCCCGTTCAGGTGTGCTCCCCACCCTAGACCTGAGGCGTCTGTGGTGAGGATTACCTCCAGGGACGGTGCTATAAATGGGATGCCCATAGAGAGTGTCCCTGGGTCTAGCCACCACTGCCAGTCTCGAATCGCGGTGTTCGTGATTCTGACCGGATGCTGCATGTGGTCTTGCCTTTGGTCCCATTGCACCTTGAGCATCCACTGAGTTACCCGCATGTGGAGCCTTGCGAAAGGGACAGTAGGAATGGCCGCAGCCATGTGTCCGAGCATGCGAAGGACCGACCTGGCTGGGGCGGTCTTGTTCGACGAAAGCTCCCTGATGAGGGATCTGATGCGCTCCGCTCTGTCGCTTGGAAGAAATGCTCTTCCCTGAACGGTGTCCAGTACTGCGCCTATGAACTGCAGTTTCTGCGACGGTACCAGGAGAGACTTCTCGTGGCTGATTAGGATACCCAGAGATCGAAACAGGTCCTGGGTGCTCTGGATCGCCCGTAACAATGCCTCTCTGGAGGCGGCCATGAGAAGCCAATCGTCCAGGTACGGGAACACATAATGGCCCTGTCTCCTCAGAGATGCTGCCACAACTGCCATGCATTTGGTAAAGACCCTGGGTGCCGATGACAGCCCGAATGGAAGGGCTCGGAACTGAAGATGATGGCCGAGAAACTCGAAGTGCAGGAATCTCTTGTGCGCTTGAGCTATAGGGATGTGCAGGTAAGCGTCCTGCATATCTAGAGACGCTAAAAAGGCGTCCTGCTTCAGCATGGGAATAAGACCCGGAAGAGTTACCATGCGGAATCTTTTGTAGGCGACCGACAAATTGAGGTCGCTGAGGTCCAGAATCGGACGGAAGTCCCCTGTCTTCTTTGGAACCAGGAAGAAGTGGGAATAGTATCCGTGTCCTCTCTGGTTCTCTGGGACGTACTCTATCGCTCCCTTTTGCAGAGCGCGAGTACTTCTTGTCTGATCAATGACTTGTGCTGACCCGGGTACCGGGAGAGCAACGGAGGCCTCGAGGGTGGCTTTTCCGCGAATTCTATAAAGTGGCCTCTTCCGACCAACTGCAGAACCCACCTGTCGGTGGTTATAGTCTGCCATCCTGGCAGAAAATTCGCAATGCGACCCCCCGTTGATCCTGAGGGGCGGGGGCCGGGAAGGAGTCTGGCTGTGGCGGCTGAGGGTCCCGCTGGCTGGACCGGCTTAGGAGTACGCTGGCTTCGACCTGCGGGTTGTTTCCCCTGGGCTCTGCGAAAGCCGGAACCCCTCTGTTGTGGAGCGGGGCAGGACTGTTGTCTCTGCGTCCGTCCACGAAATCGGCTTTGGTTCCTACGAAAGGAACTAAGCTTGGGTCGGTACATGGCCTGAACCGACCTCACCGCCTTCCCGGCCTCTTGGAGTTTGGTAATTATCTTCTCTGAGGGTTTACCAAACAAAACTTCTCCCTCGAATGGGGCGTCCATGATGTTTTTCTGGACGTCCGGGGTAAAACCGGAGACACAGAGCCAAGAGTGCCTCCGGAGGCATACGCCTGAAGCTGCTGCTCGGGCCGAGGAGTCCGCGGAGTCGTACGCGGCTCGTAGCACCTGGGTTCCCACGTCTGAACCCGTACGGAGGAGCTGCAACATCTCCTCCTTCTGCTCACCTTCCGGCAATTTCTCAGCCGCATCCAGACCCTGCTCCCACAGGGCATTTTGGAACTGCACCATGTGGGTCAAATAATTCAGGGATCTGATGGCGCAGGTAGCGGAAGCATACGTGCGCCTACCCATGGCGTCCAGCTGCCTGGACTCTGGGTCCGGTGACAGGGTGCTCATATGTTGCGGTCTCTGGGACCGGTCATGAGAGGCTGTTATGACCAGAGAGTCGGCCTGAGGATGCTGAGTCAAGTACTGGTCTTCTCTTGGAGCCTTGTACAAGCAGTCAGCTTTCTTCGGCATCGCCGGGAGCGAATGTGGACGCTTCCATGCTGCCTTGGTGACATCCACGAAAGTGTCTACCAAGGGTGGCACCACCACAGGCTTGGGGTCCTTCTGCCGAAGATACTTCGCAAGTCGTAGCCTTTCCGGGTCTAACTCTTCCGCATCCCAACCCATGTTCTCTTGGATGTGTCTCATGATATCAGAGAACGAAGGGTCATCCGGAGGAGACTTTGGCAGCTCACGTAGGTCCGGAGAAGGGATGGAGAGGGGAGATGGGGATCTGGATGTTGAAAACTCTGATCCCGTGTCCTCCGTCGAAGGCGAACGGCGGCGTCTTCTGGGTCCCTTGGGACTGGGTGACCTAGAGGAGGATCTGGACGGAGGTCTCCTTTTATCTAGTCTCCCCCTTGGAGGGATCCTGGGCTCCCGGGGAGGAGGTAACCGGCCTGCAGACCCAGACGGAGAAGGGGGCGCAGGAACCGGAGGAGCAACCGGTGTAGGAGGAGGAGGAGGAGGAAGCGGAGGTGGAGTGGGGACCATGTCCTTTTTGATGGTATCCCACCAGTAAGTGAAAAGCTCCTTCACCTCTGAAAAAGAAAGGCCCGACGACGGCCCGGGCGCCAGTGGACGGTCGTCGGGTCCCAGCGTCGGCTCCACAGGGAGCTCGGGTTGTGGCGAGGGTTCCCTGGGAGTCTCAACAGGACCAGGGTCGCCCGTCTGGTCCTCGGGCTGAGTTAACTCCTCCTCAGTGATGGTCTCCTGACCGACGTCGGTCGGAGGTGTCGGGGTCCTCTTCTCAATTGGAGCGGGCGCTGGTCCCCCTACTGGCGTCCGGTGATGAGTTGGCCTGGCCGGCGACGGTCTTCTGATGGACGACGGCTCTGGGGACCTGTGGAGAGAGGCCGACGTTGGACCAGCCGGCGGCGGGTCCAGCGGCCTCTTAAGTAAGGTGAGCTCCTTGGTTTTCTGGTGGAGAGGAGGAGGCAAGGAAGCAGACCTGACGTCGGGTTCAGAATGGCGGGAACCCGACTTGTGGTGATGGTGGCGATCCCCCGACTTAGCCAGGGCCTTGGAGGACGAGGAAGGCCTGGGAGTCTTGGCCTGAGAAGAGGATGAAGACTTTCTCACCGCAGCGGGGGGAGGCTGAGAGCTGGCCCGGGAAGGAGAGCGGTCGGACCTGGAGCCAGAGCTGCGCGAATCGGAGGCCCTAGACAGGGACCTGGAAGGGGCCTTCTCCCTATGCTTCTCAGCATGCTTGCGGGCCTTCTGCGAAGAATCCCCCTTGGAAGCCATGGTCTTGAGTTGCTCCTCTAGCAGGAATGCCTGTAGGGCCTTCTGGCGACGGATCCGGGTTCTGCTGTTGAAACCCTGGCAAAAGGTGCAGGACCGGGTGTCGTGGTCTGGGCCTAGGCACCGGACACAGGCAGAGTGCGGATCCTTGAATGGGATCTGCTTCCCACAGGCGCACTTCGAGGAGTGACCGGAGGTCGGGGAGGACATCAGAGAAAAAACTGAACTCAGAGAAAGATTTCCTGTAGGAAAACACTTTACCACGCGTCGCGCGCTAGAAACCAAACCGAAGGGTCGAGACATGCAAGTCGATGGCGGGAAAGAACTGGGGAATCTGGCGGGTCCGCCCCCTTATGTACTACGCCTGACGTTGGAGGTCCCCGCTGAAGATAGCTAGCTAGAATTTTTCCGTGGGGTCCTAACACCTGCCGTCTTCAGTCCTAATGGTGTAACCTGCTGCAAGAGCTGTGTCTCGAAGTAAGATCAATACTCAGAAGCACTGCATGAACACAGTGGAGTGACACTGCACCCATCACGATGGTGTACTACAGTCTGGTGAAAGGTAAGGAACTGCTTCCATTGTGGAGTGATGCTCGGAAGCACTGCATGAACACAGCGGGGTGACATGGTACCCATCACGGTGGTGGAATGTGGGCTGGTGAATGGGTAGGAACTGCCTGCACTGTGGAGTGATGCTCAGAAGCACTGCATGAACACAGTGAGGGGACATGGCATCCATCACGATAGTGTACTGCATGCTAGTGAAAAGCGAGAGACTGCCTGCACAGGGCAGTGATGCTCATAAGCACAGTCTGGACACAGTGAGGCGACATGACATCCGTCACGGTGGTGTACTGCGTGCAGGTGAAAGGTGAGGGACTGCCTGCACTGTAGAATGATGCTCAGAAGCAGTATATGAACCCAGAGGGGTGACATGGCACCCATCACGGTTGTATACCACATGCTGGTGAAAGGTGAGGGATTGCCTGCACTGTGGAGTGATGCTCAGAAGCACAGCATAAACACAGTGGAGAGTCATGGTACCCATCACGGTGGTGTACTACATGCTGGTGAAAGGTGAGGAGCTGCTTGCACAGGGGAGCGATGCTCAGAAGCACTGCATGAACACAGTGGGGCGACATGGCACCCATAACAGTGTGTACTGCATACTGGTGAAAGGCGAGGGACCGCATGCACTGTAGAGCACTGCTAAGAAGCACTGCATGAACACATTGGGGCAACATGGCACCCATCATGGTAGAGTACTGCATGCTGGTGAAAGGTGAGGGACTGCCTGCACTGCAGAGTGATGCTCAGAAGCACTATGTGAACCCAGAGGGGTGACATGGCACACATCACGGTTGTAAACTACATGCTGGTGAAAGGTGAGGGGACTGTCTGTGCTTATGTAACTGCTATATGAGAAATAACATATACACTGCCTTATATGGCATTTACTTATACATCTAACCCTAACTTTTTGTATTTAGGATAAGCACTTTGACACACTAACACATATGCACTGCTTCATGTTTTTAACAGTACACAGTACTATAGTATAGCATTACAGCCATAGAAACATGGACTTTGACGTCAGATAAGGACCGATTGGACCTCCCAGTCTGCCCATTTCCCTACCTATTGGATAAGCTGCAGATTCTAGTTAACCAACAGCCTACTTCCTCCTACCCCCGCTATAATTGCCTTATGTCTGTCTCATGCGTGTTTGAATTCCCCCACTGTTTTAGACCCCACAACCTCTCCAAGAAGGCAGTTAAATGCATCCACCGCTCTCTGTGAAAAAATATTTCCTCACGTTGTCCCTGAGCCATCCCCCAATCTTTGAATTGTGCCCCCTTGTTCTTGCACATCTCTTTTTCTGAAAGATGCTACCCTCCTGGACTTTGTTGATTCCCTTGAAGTACTTGAAAGTTTATATCATGTCCCCCCCGTTCCTCCATTCATCAAGGGTATACATATTAAGCTCTCTCAGTCTCTCTTCATATGGTTTCTGATGCAGACCCTGCACCATTTTAGTTGCCCTCCTCTGGACCACCTCCATCCTGTCTATGTTCTTGCAGAGATGGGGTCTCCAAAACTGCACGCAGTACTCCAGATGGGGTCTCACCAACTGTCCGTACAGAGGGATAACCACTTCCCTTTATCTACTTTTGATGCCTCTCCCTATGCATCCCAGTATCCCCCCCAGCTCTCCTTACTGCCTTCTCACATTGCTTACTCACGTTTAGGTCATCTGATATGGACTACCCCCAGGTCCCTTTCTATTTTTGTTGTTGTTAGTACCTCCACCGCCGTTGTGTACTCTTCTCCTGGGTTTTTGTTTCCCAGGGGCATTACTTTGCACTTCTTTGCATTGAATCTAAGTTGCCATACGTCTGACCATTCCTCCAATCTTGCCAAGTCCCTTCTCATCCTTTCCACCCCACCTTGTGTATCAACTCTGTTACAGATCTTTGCGTCATCCGCAAAGAGGCACACTTTTCCTTCCAGACCCTCTGCAATGTCACCTATAAAAGACATTAAAGAGGACTAGACCCAGTACTGAACTCTGAGGTACTCCACTAGTAACCCCCTTTCTTCGGAGTGACTTCCATTTACGATTACAGTCTGTGTCCTGTTGTGCAGCCAGTTTGCTACCCAGGGATCCACTCCCAGGCTGGCTAACTTGATTATTAATCTTTTGTGCGGGACTGTGCCAAATGCCTTGCTAAAGTCTACGTAGGCCATATCCACAGCCCCTCCCTAATCTAATACTTTGGTCACCCAGTCAAAGAAATCAATTAGATTTGTCTGACACGACCTTCCTGCCGTGAATCAATGCTGCCCGGGGTCCTGTGCCCCAATTGCCAATAAGTACTCAATTCTTTCTTTCAGAAGTGATTCCATCATTTTCCCTACCACTGGGGTCAAACTAGCAGGTCTGTAGTTTCCTGCTTCTGCCTTGCTCCCACTTTTGTGAAGGGGAATCACATCCGCCCTCCTCCAGTCCTCAGGTACCACCCCATCCTCCCATGATTTGTTAAAAAGGGTGGTCAGTGGTGTCCCTAGGTCCCCTCTTAGTTCTTTTAGGATTCTGGGATGAATCCCGTCAGGCCCCATTGCTTTGTCCACCTTGAGTTTTAGGAGTTCTTTCAGGACCCTTTCTTCTGTAAATGAACTGGTGTCAACCCCCCCTGCCCAGAGTGCTTCTATCGTTTGGTTTAGGTAAATGGAAATTACGTACTTACCGTAATTATTGATCTTCTTGGACAGTCTCAATCACTTATTCACACTAGTGGGATAGAGCCGGAGGCACTAGGATCAAGCAGGAGCCAAACATTTTCTGAAGGGTCGGGGTCGAAGTAGGACCGCGCATGCGTGGCACCGCGAGACTGACTCGCGCCTGTGTAGGCTATCTCGGCATCAACCCTCCAACCGCCTTAGTACCTTTTTGACCAAGAAGGTGCAGCGTAACTAATGAGAATAACTCATTCTGAGTTTCTGGGCCTGAGAGGGCCCAGATGGCCTTTGTAAGAAAGGTCAAAGAACAATGTCTTCACAGTCCTAACCATAGGCCATGAAGACCAGGAAAGAAAAACAAGTGAACCCAGGGGATGGTGGTGGGTGGGCATGTGAATGAGTGATGGAGACTGTCCAAGAAGATCAATAATTACGGTAAGTTCGTAATTTCCTTATCTTCCTGGACTAAGTCTCCATCACTCATTCACACTAGTGGGAGAATACCAAGCTAAAACCCACAACCCTGAGTAGGGTGGTAGGAGACAGGGTTCACCCAGAAAGGATGGCTAAGGACTGTCCTGCTATTAAAAAGAGCCATCTTGTAAACAGCATCCAGAACATGATGCTTACAAGATAAGCGCTCGGGTTGTAACTCACCACTTTGCAGACGACTGCAACTGGCACAAAATGAAACTCTGCCAGGAAGCCGCAACCACTCAGAGAGTGGCGAAAACCCGGACTCACAATTTGGTATAGGACCAAAACTAATAGTGCCAAAGACATGTACTAATCTAATGTAAAGGACCTCAGGAACTGCAAGAGCGGAGGTAAAGTCTACAGGTTCGGGGTAGACCGAAAAGCAGAGACAGAACCCCCACTACCAAGTATGGCTGATGTGCAAACAACAGGTCCAGGAGCAGTTGAACCCCTTACTTGGTGAGTAAAAAAAGGTCCAGGTGGGGTTAGCCCATCAAGGAGAATGGTTTTCACTTAGTCACTGAAACCTTCCTGATGGAAGGCGAAGCACAACTTAGAAGCCTCTTGTGGTGGTCTAGTAGAATCAAATCCTAGTCACTGCATATTCCAAAAAGGAATCATCCTGCCCCTGTGTGTATAACTGTAGTAGCAGTCTCTGAACTCAGGGAAGAAAGTAAAAAGTGTACAAGAGGACATGTCCACTGTGGAAAAAAACATTTCGACAGAAAAAAATACAGGGGCTGGATTTGTAAGGCAAATAGAGGCAGATGTGCATCGAGGAGGGACACAGCAGGACCAAATTAGGGCTAACCCATTCATTGAAGTGACCGAATAGCGGCAGAAGTGGCTCAATGCGGTGAGACGCTACTTACTCTGGCCTCCCTGAAGGGAGTAGGAAGGACTCTAGTTTGCTTTGTTGAAAGAAAGAGGAAAAAAAAACAAAACAACATCACCACTCCATCACGCAGTCGGAGAGGATAGCTTCGAGTGCTACTGGCACGGAACCAGTGTGCAGGAACTGAAGGTGTGAATATTTGAGAAGCTACCTCAGAAAATAACCTACTTGACCTATGGTCAAAAAAGGAGCATGTCGTCTCTTAAGTTGAAGCAAGCATGGAAGTAGGAATCTAAGTTCCGACTCGCTGAAGAGTCACTTCTGTTGCTGCGAGGCTCTGATCAAGAGAAGAAAGCCTGATTAAAAAAAAAAAAGGACTAACAGATTGGTTAAACGCCTACGTTTTGGAAATATCTCGGAATAAGAGAACTCTCTCTAGAGAAAAGAAGTGAGCTATACCACCGCTGGATCGGACTGCCCCTAGGGGGCAGAAGAAATCAGGTACTCTTTACCGAAGTTTAGAGGCGACCGCCTCAGGGTTGTGGCGGAACCTGACCAGATCCAAAGTGTGGTATCAGGAAATTCCAACTAGGCCCTGTGCTGTGATAATTCTAACACAGTGACCGCACTAACGTGCGTCTGAATGGAAAAAGACGCACAGTTTTATTTTCAGGCACGATCCCGATGTGTCAGCGCGTCAACACGGACGCGCTTTGTGTTCAGTGTTAAGTGAGAATCGGATGAACATCCCAGGCACTAGGCAGAGGCTTCAGTTGGGAAGGGAGTTTTACTGTTTGTGTGCTTGTTTGAACTCCCTTGCAGTGTTTTTATTTTCTGTTTGTTAATTCTTGTCCCCATCCCCAACTAACATAGGCGCCGGAACTGTTGGGTGCTGTACTGCTGCCTTTAGTCTAGTATCGTGCTCCGCTCAGATTCCCAAACCAAAAGAGCAGCTGCTGGCTAATTCAAAGTCCCCACAGAAGCAAAGAAGTGTGAAAGGAACTAGGCAGATAAGGAATTGTTAGTGTTGGGGGCTGCTTAAGGGCTGGGCCAGCAGACAACTGTTTCCAGAAGTGTTAACTGTCTGCGTCCCTGCCCTTAAACAGACCCCAATACTATTGATTTCCAAACTGCCTTGCTCATGCCTCTTTGCTTTCGGTGTTTGAAGTGTCTAGCATTGGTGCTTCATCTGCTGTAGAAGACAGTGGGAAATCCAAGCAGCCAGGCTAGCAAGGCAGGCATAAAAGCAACAGGTCCACGTGGTAGCCCAATTCACCTTGCTAGCCTGACTTGTTTCATTGCTGTGGCCGTGTTGCATTTTCCGCTGTGTGTCTGTGGTGGCGGATTGCGGTCAGACCATCGTCGGGCGTGTTCTCCGTATTCTATTGCTGTCTGCTGGACTGTCCACCTGTCACCCAAAATCGGGGAGTGGGGGCATCATCGAGCTCACCAACCCAGGTAAGAGTGTCAGTAGGGCAGTACAGTATGACAAGTTTAATCCCTGGGCCTCCCCCAAACACAAACAGCAAAGGAAGGGTCTCCAAGAAATGGGCAAAAGAACACATGTTTGAAAGAGTCCTGTTCCACGTCCTGTCCAGCAGAGGGAATGTTAGTTTTGTGGGGGAGGCTAATGTTGGGAAACGTCAAATTCTACGTTTCTAACGTGGCTGAGCCTCGAGATGATTATTTGCTGGAGTACCGGGGGGGGCCACTCTGCTAACTGACTTGTATAGCATGAAGTTCTGTTTTTTGATTTGGAAGTATCAGTCGCGGGGGTCTGCCAACTGATTTTCAGCATAACATGGCTGCTGGCAGAAATGGGTCACTGACTCCCCCAAGACTGCTCCCTTGTGTGTACATGCAGGATGATGCATGCATCCCTCTGTAGAACTGGTGGTGATCAGAACAGGGGCAGAAGAGGGTGTCAATTCAAACTGTGTCATTGCCTGGTCAGGATGACCTGTCAGAAGGTAGTGCCCCAGTGGGGTTTGCAATCAAAACCAGCCAGGATAGACACACATCATCCTCTCATGTGGAGCATTTTTTAAAGGTGATCACAGTTCCAAATGCCGTAATCAAGTTTTGTTGGTGCAGCTGTGTTGATAACAAATTGTGTTTGTCAAGGTCCCACAACATAAGGAGAGTATTGGTGTGTCTGGGAGTTATTAGGACATGATGGACTTCTGTAAAGAGAGTCAGTGTACTCTAGCCAGCACACAATCAGTAGTACTCTGGTTTGGACAAATCTAGTGATTCCTGGGGAGTCGGAAGGGACCCTATCTGACCTACACAGTTACACTGATGACTAGTGCTAGAGGACTTATTCATTCAGCAACCTTGGGTACCACGGCACTCTCCATCCAGCCCCCCTTCTGTAACTATTAGGAAAGGATAAGGATATCTCAGAAAACATCCCGAGTGTCATACTATGCTTTGAATGAGTCAATGAGTGCATTTTACAAAATAAATGACACAGGAAGCAAGTGTATTTGTATGTTGTTTATTGTTCTTCTGTTCAATCACAGTAATGTTTGTCCCTTCTAAGGGGTTCATTTTAAATGAGTTTTAAGAACTATTTAGGCTACCTATTGTGAAGCTATATACTGTTATGACTCTTGACTAGTAATTATATTTAGTCTGTCTTTCCATGGGGCTATCTCTGCCAGGCCAGTCATACAATGTATGTCAGATGCTCACTGCATATTGCAGACAAACTGCAATACAACTTGAATATAAAAAAAAATAAAAAAATAAAAGTTTGAAGCATTTTGTTTGGCTGCTGAGGCAAATCTCATGTGACTGCCAGATGCAGACAGTATACCGTGTAATAGTGATGGTCAGATCTCTAACACTACAAGTCAGTCCCCTCCCACTCCAGACTACCTTGAAAATAGGGCTTGGACATAAATCCACCCATGTGTGCAGTAGCCACTGCCGCCTGTAGTAGTTCAGATGATAAGTCTGCTAAGATTGATATACAGTGCTAGATTTTAAAGGTGGATTTATCATGGCAGTCCAACATGAACTTTGACACAGTTACAGCCAAACAAAATGATGCAAGCTTGGATTTAAAACAAAATTTTAAATGCACGTTTTATGCAATTTGTCTGCAATGGGAGGATTGGATGCCCAAAAGAAGGTTAGGAAAGACCAGAGAGATAGGAATGCTACATCCAAGAAGGTTTTTATGGCAACAAAGTAAGTAACATGATGGGATTCAACCTGGCTTGTTAACCAGGTAAGAACCACTAGGCACAAGTGCATATTTTCAGGACTGACCCAGGAGCACTGGGACGGGAGGTTAAGTCAGTGACTTTCTCAGAGTCGTGCAGTATGCAAGTGGAGGTTGTGTAAATCAAACCCAGGTCTGCTGGATGTATCAAGCTCATTCACAGCTCGTTAGTGTAACCCCTGGCTATACCTCGCCCCCCATAATGCAGTTGGGTAAATCAATGAACCAGAAACTACAACACTTGATAAGTGAATTAATGTGGGAACCAGCAACCAGGGTCTTAGACTTACTGAAAGAGAGTTTGGTGGCTAGAAGGGAAGGGAACATTGTTTAACCAGAGAAGTAGCACACTAAGCCGAAGTTTGTTTCCAGATGTGACCTGGGAGCACAAGGAAGTTAAGTGACTTGCTCAGGATCACACACTATATGCATCTAGGTGGTTGTGGGATTCAAAGAGCACCAGTTAGGGAAACAGCCAGAAGTCACAGATTTAAAACCCTACTATAGGCAAATAATCACTCACTGTGTGATCTTGGGCAAGTCATGTAACCTCTCAGTTGTCTAGTCCACCCACCGGTGGAAATGAGTGGAAGCAAGACCCCACTGTAAATGAGGTGCTGTATCAGAGCTGGCATGGGCTATCCTGTTAAAAATATAAGTGCTGAAGCAGGCAAATCATGGTGATATTGCAATGCTTGGTAACACTGGCATTATTTTGAGTGTTTTCATATTTTGGACCCACATTTTTGACAGTGGCGAGTCCAGTTGGACCCATGCCTCTGGACTCCTACCGCTGTCACTGTTCTAACCCTTTTTTTTTTTTCTAAATTATCATTAGTCCGAGCCTGACAAGGTTGCAGGCTGCTATTTCACAAGGATTGCCTGATACAGAAATGACAAGGATGTCATCCCTCTGAGAAGCAGAAGGAGCCTGAGGATCCATAACTGAACTCTTGACTGGACTAGTAATAATAGCTAGACAGATGTTAACCACCTGTACCGAAGCAGCCACCAGAGGGGCAGCATCAAAAGAGGGCTGTATACCCCTATCAAAGGAGCGGAACAGACTGCGCGGCTCCCGACCACTGAATTAGAATGTTCCACAGAGTGTAATTGTCTTGACGACGGAAAGAGTCTAGACGCAGAGGTATATGGTCCACAGATCCAGTCTAAACACTATGGTGGACCCCATTAATGAGGAACTACTGAAAAGAGCTTCCATCACAGACTCTGATGATAGAGAGGGCGTGTCTTTCAGTATATAAAATGAGTCATCCGCTGTATCATTGACCAGAAGGACAGGGAGAGACTTATCTAGATGCCCTTCTACCGAAGAAGGACCCCAAAAAGAGGTCTAGGTTAGAGCCACTAGAGACTCCACCATCAGGAAGGGTGTCGAGGAGCTTGGCACCACATAGGGAGCTGAAAAAGTGCTGAGCGGAATGAGAGATTCCGCTGGCAAAATAGAACAGAAGAGTCCCATCAGCGGAAAACTGCTGGATGATGAGACCCGATGCAGACCGCCACCCACTAAGATGTGTGGAAAAAATAATCCGCAGAACAGGACTTCATTCTGCGGAAACATCCCGACACAAGTCCTGCGGAAGAAGAGGTCCGCAAACAGAGATCTTTCCCTAGTTCTGTTGGACAGCACCAACTGGCACCTCTGCCACACCAGTGTCACTCGTGGCAGAGGAGAGCACCAAGCAGTACCTATGCCAACCTGGGAGACACCCAAGGGCACCCACAGGTATCCTCGGCACCAATGGCAGGAATGGCTTGCAACGGCACCCCCGAAGCCCATGGCACCCATGGACTCATGACACCCATGGGTGCCCAGCACCAGCACCGCCCGCAGCCCCCGTGGGTGCCCGGCACTGTCTGTGGGTGCCCATAACACCCACGAGCACCCGCGGGCATCCGTGGTACCATGAGACACCCACAGCACCGCCAGCGGCGTCAGCAATGACAGTACCCACGGCACCAAGCGCGGTACCAAATCTTGGCACCGATCCATGGCGCCGACTCCCGGTGCCGACCCAAATACCAGCGGCACCACCTACAGCACCAATGCCAAACTAGTGACCATGGCGCCGGACCTGCGGTGCCACCAAGGTGTCAATGGAGAAGATGGGGACAAGCAGAACGGTGGTGCCCTTGCCGACCCCAGCATGGAAAAGGAAGAGGGGGGCAGGCACGAAGGGTCGACACGATGGCAAAGGCACCAAGAGGGCACCACGCTCATTCTGATCCAATTAACCCGGCTCTGGCCCAACGGCTCTGAGGCCCGGAGGCCCCAAAAACAGGAACACAGCCAGGAAAAAAGGAAAGTCAAACCCCCTGCTCCACAGGAACGGCCCAGAGGTGAAACTGCTCACCGGAACTCCAACGAGGACAGAGATGGAGTCCGGAGTCGAGAATGCGGCTGTTGGGAGCGGGGCCAAGGGGAACCCATGAAAGTCGGTTCAGGCCTATAGCCCCTTCCAACAAACAATCCTCGTGCAGATGTACCAACTGGCAACCTCGAGCGGCACCGATTCTTCTTCCCCAAACGAGGAAGAAGAGCTTGAGGCTAAGTGGAGCTGGATCCCCGGCACCGCCAGATTCGTGCTTCAGTCGACGGTCCTCCCCTCCCGAGCACAGGGCTGTCCGTAGTCAGACCCTCCCCCGTTACTTAAGGGTGGCAGACCAGGCACAGCCCCACTGCCATAACAACTTTCAAATGAAGTCTTCCTACCGTCACCGCTACCATCTAAGGACAACTCCATTGATGGCAGGAAAGAAAAATTACTCACCTTAGTAATGTTGTTTCTTCTAATGGAGTCTTGCTGTATTCTGACATATGCAGTGATGTCCAACCTTTGAACTGCCCCGGAGAGGAAAGAGTTAACTTTCCATGCCAAGCATGGAACACTGAGCTCGAGCTCGGTTGAGACTCTGTTGCTGTTTGAACTCAAACCGTCAGATCTTTATGAGCTATACTCACTGGGTGTCCTGTGTGGAAACTGTAAACTTACACTAGCCAACTGGCTACTAAATATAATAAAAAAGATTTTTTGGTCCCAAAGCAAAGACTCAAGTCAGGAAACCCAAAAAATAAAATAAAACACAACATGACACACACACACACACACACACACACACACACACACACAAAGGGGGTGAGAAAAGGGGGCACCTCCAGAGTGCCAACACTGATGCTGCCCACCCACATCCCAAAACCCAGGTTCTGAGAGGGGAGGCGGGGAGGTCAGAATACAGCAAGACTCATTAGAAGAAACAACATTACTAAGGCGAGTAATTTTTCTTCAAGCAACATGAAGTCTTGCTGTATTCTGACATTGCAGACTACCAAGCAGTACCTCCATGGAAGAGGGACAGAACCTACTTAGGGAATAGGCTCTGAAGCACTGCTGTGCCAAACCGAGCATCACTCCTAGCCTGGATGTCCAGGGAGTAATGCTTGGTAAAAGTGTGAACTGTTTTCCAGGTAGCTGCTTGACATATTTCTAGAATAGGAATGTCTCTGGCAGCAGCCAGAGAAGCAGCTGTACCTCTGGTAGAGTGAGCCCTCAGGCCTGAGGGGGGAACTTTACCCAACTTCTCATAGCAGAATTGGATACAAGAGACAATCCACCTGGCAATGGATCTTTTAGTGGCTGGCTTCCCTTTACCAACTTCGCCATAGGTGAGGAACAGTAGGAGGGAGTCAAACCTATGACCCTTGGTACGCTCTATGTAGTAACTAAGGGCTCTCTTCACATCTAGGCTGTGCAGCCTCCTCTCCCCAGAGGAGGAGTGGTCAGTGAAGTACACTGGAAGTGAAATAGATTGATTAAGGTGGAAATCTGAAACCACCTTAGGCAGGAACTTTCTGTTAGTCCGAAGGACCACCTTATCTCTGTGAAAGAGAAACTCCTGCTCCACTGACAACGCTTGTAATTCACTTTAGTCTGGCAGAGGTGATGGCTACAAAAACACAGTTTTCCAAGTCAAGTACTTGAGCTCAGCTGAAGACAAGGGCTCAGAGGGGGTTGCATAAGCTGAGCAATGTAAACATTAAGATCCCAGGCAGGGGCAGGATCCCTGAATGGAGGGCTGGTGAAACAACCCCTTAAAAACTTGGAAAATACAGGATGAGCTGAAAGAGAAGAGGATTTACCTGCTGAAATAAAAAGCAGACAGCTGCCAAGTGCACCTTCAGGGTAGCTGGTCTCAGCCCCAAAGAATTCAGGTGGACCATATAATCCAGGACTGTGGGTAGATCAGTAGAGTCTGGGGAAATATGCTTTTCCGAGCACCATATGGAAAACCTTTCCATTTGAAATTAAAGTAGCCCTGGTGGAAGGCTTCCTTGAGGCCTTCAATATATCCATTACACTTTGGGAAAGGTGTAAATCAGCAAACTCTAACTCTTCAAGAACCAAGCCTTGAGATTGAGAGATTTGAGATTGGTACCAGACCCTTCCCTGGGCACAGGTTAACAGATTGTGATTCCTGGGAAGGGACAGGGAGGATGGACTGCTAAGGACAGCAGGAGTGGATACCAGGGCTGTCTGCCTAACCGGAGCTATCAGAATGACTTTGCATGATTGGGATCTGATTTTGACTAGCACTTTGAACAGGAGAGGAAAGGGAGGGAAGGCACAGAGAAACTTCCCCTCCCAACTGAGGGCTAAGGCATCCAGGGGAGTGAGCCCAACACTGGGGGCCTGCAGCAAAAAAGAGGAAGTTGGTGATTGTCTGGGGCTGCAAAAAGATCTATCTGCGGGGTGCCCCATCTGGCAAATACTACTCCCAAGACCAGGGGATCCAGTGACCATTCGTGGTGGCCCTGGGAAATCCTGCTGAGAGCATCTGCCAGGACATTGTCCTTGCCTGGGAGGTGAACTGCCATAAGAGAGGTGATCAGGGAGTAAGCCAGAGACCACAACTTCATCGCTTCGGTGCACAAGGGCGTAGACTGAGTGCCCCCTTGCTTGCTGATGTACCACATTGTAGTGGTGGTGTCTGTTCTGACCTGAATACTCTTATTTATTTATTTAGCTTTTGTTTACCGGGTGAGTACACTAGACAAGTAGTATGCCTATTTTCAGGAACGACCCGGGAGAGCACAAAACATACAGTATACATACATGGCAACATTGGAGAAACAGCATGATACAGTAAAAAACAGCTATAACAACGCTTGTATAAGGGCAGAGATACTGCCACACATAGTACAAATTGTTACAGGACATAGATAGACATTGTTCTGAACAGATTTGGAAAAAGCTTGAAGTGCTAGAAAAACTGCTCTGAGCTCCAACAGGTTGATGTGGAGCAGAAATTCCTGGGGAGACCACAGACCCTGGGTGGTGAGGTCGCCCATGTGAGCTCCCCAGCCCAAGAGGGACGCATCTGTAGTAAGGATTAGAGAATGAGACTGAGTGACAAAAGGAACCCCTTGTCTCAGGTTGCTCTGATCCTGCCATCACTGTAGGGCTTGGACCAGGGTTCGAGTTACTTGGATCAACTTGGTAAGGGTATCCTTTCTTTGAGACCAAAAAGCTCTCAAATGGAACTGGATGTCCCTCATCTGAAATCTTGCTCCTTGCACAACTGCTGTGGAAGCAGCCATGTGTCCTAGGAGCTGTAGAAAATGCCTTGCTGGCCGGGAGACCTGCAGGGTAAATGAGGAGGCCAGGGAGACTAGGGTCTTTGCCCTGTCCAGGGGGAGGAAGGCCCTGGCTTCCTGCGTGTTCAGTTCTGCGCCTATGAAGGTAAGAAGCTGGACAGGCTCTAGAACTGACTTTGAGAGATTCAGAAGGAAACCTAGAGAGGTAAGCAGTTGCTGCGTTATCTGAAGGTGTAAATTGACCTGTTCTGGGGACTGGCCTACTATGAGCCAATTGTCCAGGTAAGGAAAGATGGCAATCTTTTGCCTTCTTAGGTAAGCAACTGCTACTGCCAGGCATTTGGTGAATACCCTTGGGGCAGACGTGAGGCCGAAGGGCATTGCTCTGAACTGGTAGTGGCCTCAGGGCAGCTCGAACCTGAGGTACTTTCGATGGGAGCTTCTGATGGGAATATGGAAGTAGGCATCCTTGAGGGTCCAGGGAAGCTAGCCAGTCCCCTGGCCTTAGAGAGGGTAGGATAATTCCAGAGTCACCATTTGAACTTTGGCTTTAAAAGGTGCTTGTTTAAATATCTGAGATCCAGGATGTGCCATTCTCCTGCCTTTTTGGGGTAAGGAAGTACCTGGAGTACAAACCTTTGCCCTGGTGTAGGGGAGGAACCCTTTCCACAGCTCTGAGAGCCAGGAGGGTGAGACCTCTGCCTCTAGGGCGAGTGCCTCTGATGGAATTGCAGGTGGAAAGATCTGGTTCTCAGCTTTGGAATTTTTTGAAGCTGAGAACCAGTCCCTGACACTACTTCCAGGACCCACTTGTCTGATGTTAAAGACTTCCAGTCCTGGACAAAGTAAGCCAGCCTGCCCACAGGTAGAGGAGAATCGGCCCTGGCAATCCCATCAGGGTGCCTGCTTGGCAGGGGCTTTGGGTTGAGGGGTGGAAGCAGACCTGCTTGTACCCGTCTGCCTCTCCTCTAAAGAACCCCTCTGAGCATAGGCGGAGGAGGAAGCTTGGCTTGGTAAAAAGGCCTATGAAAAGGCCTGCCCCTACCTCTAGGAAGCTGCTTTTGAGGAGTGGCCTGCCTTTCCTTGGCCTGTGCACTCCTATAGGTGGTCCTATATTCATCCATTTTCTTCATGTAATTCTCTGTTTGCTCCCCAAATAGAAAATTTCCCACAACAGGAAAATCCATGGCCTTAGACTGGGTATCCTGAGACAGGGTAGTACATCTGAGCCAAGCCATCCTGCGAAGTGCCACAGATGTAGCCATGACTCTTGATGAAACATCATTAGAGTCCACTGCAGCATGAAATTGCACCTTGGATGCCTCAATACCATCCACAGCCACCTGTTCCAGCTCCCTGGCAACCTGGTCAGGGACTTGTTTTGCTAGGGCCAGCACAGTAGCCCATCTGGATTTCTGGTACCTAGCAGCATAAGCCATATAATTTGCTTGTCTGAGTCCCAAAGATGCTGCCATGTACTGTTTCTTTGCCATAGCATCAATCTTCCTGGAGTCCTTCTCAGGGGGGTGTGAAGCTAGGGGAATATTAGCCTTGTCACGGGCTGCAGCCTGCACTACCCTCACATGGCTGCATTGTTGAGTGAGGAAATCAGTGTCGGAGCCTGATAAGGTATACCTCTTGTCCATCCTTTTATCCACAGGAGGTATAGTGTGAGGAGTTTTAAAACTTTACTGTCTGTTTCCAAAAGATTTATGCAAAGGAATAGACAGTCTCCTAGACTCTGGAATATCCATCATTTCTACATAGTCTGGCTCCTCTTGGTCATCAACAGCTTCCTCAACAGGGAGCTGGAGAGTTTCAGCAACTTTTTATAAAACATGAAATGAGAAGGGACTCAGAAAGCCTTGGAGGAGAAACCCTAGGGTATATCTGGAGAGATGTCCGGATCAATGGGCACATCCAGATCTTCAAAACCATATTCACTCTCCTCATATTCCTCTTCCCCCTTCCCCAGTTCATAAAAATCCTCAAAATCATAATCTTGAACCGGTGGAACTGGCCCAACCGAACGCTTACCTGAAGGTGTCGGTTCGGTCGGAACCAGAGAGAGAGACTGGACAATTTGAATTGCTTTAGCTATTTCCTCAGCAGCTGGGGAGAGAACTTTTGGCTCTATACTAGCTGACTTTCTAGTCCTTTTTGCTGGAACCGGCTCCTCAGAACCGGCTCTTCGTTTGCCCGAGGAAGTATCGCCCTGGTCAGAGGGCACTCCCTCCGGTTCGGTTGGTACCGAACCGGGCTGGCCATCCGGGTCAGCGGACTTTTTGGCCTCCCTTTCCCTGAGCCTACCAACTCTCTTACCTATGGTGGTAGCAGGGAAATTGTGACAAATCTGGCAGTCTGAATTGAGGTGGTCAAACCCCAGACAATAGACACATGTGGTGTGTGGGTCAGCCTTAGCAAAAGCTTCCCCACAAACACTACAGAGTTGAAACTCAGTGGGTCCAGTTTTTCTTTTGGGTTTCTCAGACATAATGCCAGCCTAACCAACTTGCCCGTTTAAGGCAATCCACCGAGCAAGACACCCTTATCAGTTCCCAACCGTGTCACGGGTCGTGGAAAAAAATGTAATGAAATCCGTTTTTTTTAGAACCGATAAGAACCGGGAACCGCACTCTAAAAAAGGACTAGTAGATTTTAAATACAACCTGATCAGTTCAAACCGAACCGATAAAGAATTACAAGTTCCACACAGAAAAACTAAGTGTAAAACCTATCTGTTACTTACATTACCACAGACAGAGCTTGAACCGACCGGTTGCGGTTTAATTTCGACTAAAAACCGAAAAATAATACTTTTAAACCGACAAAATGAACCAAGCAGAAGGAGAAATCTCCGGAGCGACTGTTCAGTGAGGCGGAGTAAAGAATCTGACAGTTTGCATTTGAAGCACAACAGACAGAGTTTTCAACCAAGCTCGCGCTCTAAGTTCTATGCCTGCATGAAAAGTTAACTATTTCACCTCCGGAGCAGTTCTAACCTGTGGTCATACTGCAATTGTCATAATATAGCAAGACTTCATGTTGTTTGAAGGACCGGTTACCACACTCTAAAAGTAGAACAAACTTTTTTGAACAAATCTGATCGGTTCAAACCGAACTGATCCAACGTTTACAAGTTCCACATAGGAGAAACAAAAATAAACCTATCTAGTACTCATGATACCACAGACAGAGACTGAACCGACAGGTTAAACGGATTAAATTCGGTCGAAAACCGAAGAAAACGGCACTTTAACCGACTAAATTGAACCGAGCAAAGGAGAAATCTCCGGAGCGGCTGTTCAGCGAGACGGAGTAAAGAATCTGACGGTTTGAGTTCAAACAGCAACAGATAGAGTCTCAACCGAGCTCGAGCTCAGCATTCCATGCCTGGCATGGAAAGTTAACTCTTTCCTCTCCGGGGCAGTTCAAAGGTTGGACATCACTGCATATGTCAGAATACAGCAAGACTTCATGTTGTTTGAAGAATTTCTTTTTCTTCATAATCTTTTCTTGTTCGTAAAATAAGAAATTACTACTAAATAGTTAAATTAAACACCAAAAGCTGTTGTCGTATAGACGAAAACTTTGACTCCGGCAGATGAGCGACATCGACATCCAAGCGCACTCGACGGCAGGAGAAAAGGAACTGAGGCGGTTGGAGGGTTGACGCCGAGATAGCCTACACAGGCGCGAGTCAGTCTCGTGGTGCCACGCATGCGCAGTCCTACCTCGGCGCCGACCCTTCCGAAAATGTTTGGCTCCCGCTTGGTCCTAGTACCTCCGGCTCTATCCCACTAGTGTGAATGAGTGATGGAGGCTTAGTCCAGGAAGATCTCCTCTTCTTTTTTTGTGAATACTGAGCAAAAGTATTCATTCAGAATCTCTGCCTTTTCATCGTCTCCCTCTGCCCACCTCCCCTTCCCTTTATTAATCTTCACTATCCCTCCCTTAACCTTTCTTTGCTCCCTAATGTACCTATAACATAGAAACATAGACTTTGATGGCAGATAAGGACCACTTGGCCCATCTAGTCTACCCATTTCCCTACCTACAGGATAGGTCGTAGATCCTAGTTAACCAACAGCCTATTTCTTCCTACCCCCCCACAAGAATTGCCTTATGTCTGTCCCATGCATTCTTGAATTCTCCCCCAGTTTTAGACCCCACAACCTCCTCAGGAAGGCTGTTCCATGCATCCACTACCCTTTCTGTGAAATACTACTTCCTCACATTGCGCGTGAACCGCCCCCGCCTCTATCTTTAAATTGTGTCCCCTTGTTCTTGCACGTCTCTTTCTGAAAGATGCTACCCTCTTGGACTTTGTCGATTCCACTGAGGTACTTAAAAGTTTCTATCATGTCCCCCCTCTCCCTTCTTTCCTCAAGGGTATACATATTGAGCTCCTTTAGTCTCTCCTCATCGGCTTCTCTTGCAGACCCTGCACCATTTTAGTTGCCCTCCTCTGAACTGCCTCTATCCTGTCTATGTCCTTGTGGAGATGGGGTCTCCAGAAATGGACACAGTACTCCAGACGGGGTCTCACCAACTGTCTGTACAGAGGGATAACAACTTCCTGTTTTCTGCTGCTGATGCCTCTCCCTATGCATCCCAGTATATCCCCAGCCCACCCTACTGCCTTCTCACATTGCTTGCTAACCTTAAGGTCATCTGATATGATTACCCCCAGGTCCCTTTCCTTTTCTGTTGTTGTTTCTACCTCCCCTCCATTGTGTATTCTTACCCTGGGTTCTTGTTTCCCAGGTGCATTATTTTGCACTTCTTTGCACTGAATCCTAGCTGCCATACTTCTGACCATTCCTCCAACCTTGCCAAGTCCCTTCTCATCCTTTCCACACCTCCTTGTGTATCAACCCTGTTGCAGATCTGTGTGTCATCTGCAAAGAGGCATACTTTTCCTTCCAGTCCCTCTGCAATGTCACTTATGAAGACATTAAAAAGAACTGGACCCAATACTGAACCCTGCGGTACCCCACTAGTAACCCCTGTTTCTTCAGAGTGGACTCCATTTACAATTACCTTCTGTGTCCAGTTGTCCAGCCAATGTTTTACCCAAGCTACCACCCTGGGACCCACTCCCAGGCTGGTTAATTTGACTATTAATCTTTTGTGTGGGACTGTGTCAAATGCCTTTCTAAAGTCTAGGTAGGCCATGTCCACAGCCCCTCCCTGGTCTGCTACTTTGGTCACCCAGTCAAAGAAATCTATTAGACTCGTCTGACATGACCTTCCCGCTGTGAACCCATGCTGCCTTGGGTCCTGTGCCCCACTGGCCTCTAGGTACTCAACTATTCTTTCCTTCAGAGTGACTCCATCACTTTCCCTACCACAGAGGTCAAACTGACAGGTCTGTAGTTTCCTGCCTCTGTCTTGGTCCCACTTTTGTGAAGGAATCACATCCGCCTTCCTCCAGTCCTCGGGTACCACACCATCCTCCCATGATTTATTAAAAGAGTAGCCAGTGGTTTCACTAGTTCCCCCTTAATTCTTTTAGAATTCTGGGTGAATTCCATCAGGCCCCATTGCTTTATCCACCTTCAGTTTTAGGAGTTCTTGCAGAACCCTTTCTTCTGTGAAAGGACTGGGATCGACCCCTATCAAGAGTGCTTCTGTTAATTGGATTAGGCACTTCCCCCTCCTCTTTTGTGAATACTGAGCAGAAATATTCGTTCAGTATCCCTGCTTTTTCACTGTCCCCCTCTGCCCACCCACCATTCATTCTATTCAGCCTCACTATCCCTCCCTTTGTCTTTCTATGCTCGCTGATGTACCTATAAAAGGCTTCATCTCCTTCTTAACCGAGTTGGCTATCTGTTCCTCAGTTTGGGCCTTTGCTATTCTGACTTCCCTCCCTGATTCCTTCTGCCTTAACTGGTACAGCTCTCTGTCCTGCTCCTTCTGTGTTTCCTTATACTTCCAGAATGCTATCTTTTTCTTCCTGACTTTCACAGCCACCTCTTTTGAGAACCATAGTGGCTTTTTCTTTTGTTTTGATTTGTTTATTTGCTTCACACAAAGGCTTGTTGCCTCTGTGATGGCAGTTTGATGATTCCCATTGTTGCTCACATCTCCTTCTAGCCTCTTTGCTAGTGTTTTCTGAGGCACTCTCCATCTTGCCAAAGTCAGCCCTCCTGAAGTCCAGTACCCTCACTTTTGTATGGCTTGACTCTGTAGCAGGTTTAACGTGAACCACACTGTTTGATGATCACTTGTTCCCAGATGGCAACCACTTCTAGATCGAGATCCTCTCACTGCCCCGTTTGAGAGTACGAGGTCTAAGATTGCTCCCTCATGAGTCGGTTCCGAAACTAGCTGTCTAAGGCCTGCCACCTGTAGGGCATCGAGAATGGCCCTGCTCTTGGATGTGGCTGCAGCAAATGTGCTCCAGTTAACATCTGGCATATTCAGTTCTCCCATCAACAGTATCTCCCCTTTCTCTGCCATTCTAAGAATGCTTTCTACCATATCCTTGTCCATTCCCTCCCCCTGACATGGGGGTCTGTACACAACCCCTGTGCAGATTGTGGTGCCCTTTCCAGTCTCCAAGGTGACCCACAGTGCCTCCTCTCCCCCCTGTTTACTCTTTTGTTCAGTTGCTTTTATCCCATCCTTTACATAGAGAACTACTCCTCCCCCTCTTCTCCCCTGCCTGTCTCTCCTGTAGGTTATGTACCCTGGTATGTTAACATCCCAGTCATGGTTCTCTGTGTACCATGTTTCTGTGACTGCTACGATATCCAGGCATCTCTCTTCCATCAAGGCCACCAGCTCAGGGAGCTTGCTGCCCAGACTACCGGCATTGGTACTCATTACCCTCCATTTCCTGATGGCCTTACTCCTTTTGCCCCATCCCTGTCCTTCTTGCCTTTGTCACTTTCTCCATTACCCTGCCTTCTCCCTATCGACACCTCTATGTTTGGGTTTACTGCACTTACTACCGTGATTTTTGGGGGAGGGGGCTAGGATTTCCCTGCTCCTTTCCAGTGCCTCCCCTTGGCTAGTTTAAATGCTTGCCAATGAAGCATTTAAACCTATCACCTAGGATCCTGGTTCCCCTCCTGGACAGATGCAGCCCATCATGCCAGTATAGGCTTGCATCACTCCAGGTGGACCCCCAGTCCCCAATGAAGCCACATCCCTGAGCTCCACACCAGTTTTTCAACCACTGATTGAATCCCATGGTTTTATCACCCTTAACAGAGCTGGCTCTCTTTTCCTCGGTTTGGGCCTTTGCTATTCTGACTGCCTTCTCCCCTTCCTTCTACTTTAACCAATACAGTTCCCTGTCATGCTCCTTCTGTGATTCCTTATACTTCTTGAATGCCACCTTTTTCTCCCCAACCTTCCCTGCCACCTCTTCAAGAACCATAGTGTTTTTTAACTCTGTTTTGTTTTATTTGTTTCATACCAAGGCTTGTTGCCTCCATGATGGCAATTTTGATTTTTCTCCATTGTTCTTCTATCCCTCCTTTCTGGCCATTTGCTAGTGCATTCCTTATGTATTCACCCATTTTGCCAAAGTCAGCCCTTCTAAAGTCCAATATCCTTGTTTTGTTATGGCTTGTCTCCATGGTAGTGCTTATTGTGAACCACACTGTGTGGTGGTCACTTGTTCCCAGATGGCTACCCACTTCTAAATCTGTGATCCTCTCCCCAATTGAGAGTACCAGGTCTAATATTGCTCCCTCCCGAGTGGGTTCCAGTACTAGCTGTCTAAGGCATGCCCCCTGTAAGGCATTGAGAATGACCCTGCTCTTGGATGTGGCTGCAGTACATGTCGTCCAGTTAACATCTGGCATATTCAGGTCCCCCATCAACAATATCTCCCTTTTTTCAGCCATTCTGAGAATGTCTTCTATCATTTCCATGTCCATTTCCTCCCGAGACTGGGGTCTGTGTACAACCCCTGTGCGGATTGTGGTGCCACTCACTGTCTCCAAGGTAACCCACAGTGCCTCTTGTCCTCCACATCTACCTTTGAGTTCTGTAGCTTTGATCCCTTCCTTTACGTAGAGAGCTACCCCACCTTCTCTTTTACCCTCTCTGTCCCTTCTATAGATTGTGTACCTTGGTATGTTGGCATCCCAGTCATGGCTGCCTGTGTACCATGTTTTCGTGACTTCCACAATATCCAAATGTTCCTCTTACATCAGGGCTACTAGCTCAGGAAGCTTGTTTCCAGACTACAGGCAATGGTACGCATTGCCCTCCATTTAATGTTGGCATTATCCTTTTCCCCATTCCTGCCCCTATTGCCTTTGTCTATTTTTCTATTTACCCCTGTCCTGCCTTCTGTCAAATGCTGTACCTCGGTGTTTACCTTACTATCTGCCATGTTTTGTTGGGGGAGGCTTGACATTTCCTGCTTCCTATCAGCACCTCCCCCTTGGCTAGTTTAAAAGCTTGCCAAGGAAGCATTTAAATCCATCACCTAGGAGCTTGGTTCCTTTCCTGGACAGATGCAGACCATCGTGCCAGTGTAGACCTACACCTCTCCAGGTGGACCACCAGTCCCCAATAAAGCCAAAGCCCTGTGCTCTGCACCAGTTTTCCTACCATTCCTTGAACTGCATGGTGCACAGTACCCTAGCTTCACCCATGCCATACACCAGCAGCACCTCTGAGAAGGTTACCGTGCTTACTATCTGTCTGAGGCCGCTCCCCAGCTCCACAAACTCATCCTGCACTGCATTAATCTCATGCCCAGCCAGGTCATTTGTCCCAAGGTGGACCATGATATCTAGTTCCCTTTCCTGTGATACTGCTCCTGCAATCCTGAGGATTCACTTCCTGTCTCTCCAAGCCATGGCACCAGGCAAGCACCCTACCTCCCTCTCCCCTCACCAGTTCTACCCCCCCGACAACTGAGTCCCCTACCAGAAGCTGCTCCTTCCTCTGTGGTGTCCCTTGCCACCCTTTTGTGGGTCTCCCTTGTGGATGCCCCCAGCATTCTTCTTGGTCTCCACTGAGGGTGCCATCATAGAGGAAACTTGCTCTACCAGAATGGCATATAAATTGTGGCGAGGTACAACTAGAGGGATGAACCTCTGTTCCACCACCCTCACCCTTCCAGAGCCCACTGTGGTCCAACTGCTCCTCATTCTTGGCAACCCCTGAGGCAGCCATTTGCAAACTGACTAGGAAAAGGTTAGTGTACCAGGAAAGGGTTAACACAGAGTGCCACACAGGCAGGCAGGCACACACACACACACACACACACACACACACACACACCCCTACACACCCCTCTCCATGATGCAAGCAGAATTGAGACCTTTGTCTCTGCCTGCATGCAACATCCCATACTAGCCTTCTTTGTTGTACTAGCTTTCACCAATTAATTTCAAAAATATGAATAACCAAAATAAAAAAAAAAAAATCATTAAGTGATTTACATAAGTTAGTGTGTTATTTACTGCTCTCCTAGTATTAGTTCTTGCAGATCCTGGGGTCTGAAATCTGAACCTCCTTCATCAATCTCAATTACAGTTTATGGCTAGGAAAGGCCGACTAAGCTGACATGTTTATGAGCTATGGAACTTTCTTGGAAGAGAATACTACCCAGACTGAAGCTAGTAACCACTTTATCATACAAAATAGTCCGGTGCAATACTGCTCAGCTGAATGAACACAACAGACTGCTTCAATTAGCGGAGTGATTGCACTAGTTTTATCTAGTCCGTTCGGAATCTGGAGAGCTCCATTTTTCTACTGTGATAGCAAAATGTCTGCAGGGCTCCGCCCACTGCAGCCGTAATAATCTGGACTGCCTAAAGGAAGTCTTATGGGGAGAAATTATTCACTATACCTCCCTGACCTGAATTAAACAAAGGGTGAAACAGGAAAAGCAAATCTTTAACCTGGAGGTAAACCGTAACATTATGCTAAACAAACAAGTCACAAGAGAGATGCTAACCAGACTGCTGAAGTAGAAAATCTGAAGGAACCCTTAGGTACTTGAGACAAAGGTTTTATGAGACCAGTAACAGGGCATGGTGCCTATCGGCTGGTCAGTTTCGCTAACAGATGATACACAGAGCAGTTCTATACCTCAAAAATCCAGTTATGAACAGTAAGGTGACAAGCAATCTGTAGGGAATAGCAGGAGTGTTTAAAGAATTCTATTTAAAAAAAAATTTTATTAAAGCTGAAGCAGTGGATAATGCGAATAAAACTGTCCTTTGATAAGTTAGAAATACAAGATTAGCAGGCCAGTCATCACAGTGGTAACACTACTGCTTGCAGCACCGACAACCAGAGTTTGAGAGCAAGCACGGGATAAATATTTATCATTTACTTCAAAAATATTCTACCTCTGAATGCTAGTTAGAACATAGGACAGAGAATATGTACTCCATACTGCTACACTGGGTACTGGTGGCCCAATTTTAGACTCAGGGGCCCATAGGTGGTGAATCTTTAATAGTGAACTCCCCTCAGCACAAGGTATCACTGCACCATATATAGATGTAGAGTTTTAACTCACTTTACAAACATTTTGATCGATTAACATTGAATCAGGTGGACCACAATTCTTTTTTTTTTTTATCTTCCCAGAAAATGAACATACAAAGTTGTACATCCTTGGTCAAAAGCATGAAATAAGGTGTGAAACAATATTACACCAGGAGAGTTATTATCCCGGCACAAGTTGTTACTGCATTTGAGGGTACCCTAAATATAAATCCGTTTACAGTGGATACATTCTAACAGCCACTGCAGCATGACCATGGACCAATTCCCGATAAGTGTATGAAGCCAGTAAACAGAGTCCCTTTCTTATCAGGTTGTCAAATGACTAATGATTAACCTCACAGTCCATGAACCAAGCAAAATTAACAGCATGAAGAAAAAAAAAAAAACTCCTCGCATTTGATGTTGAACGTTCTACCCAGAACCATTTCATGGTGTAACTCCATAAGAAGAATAGCCACCTACCATAACACCTATGAGAGAATCTCCTCCCTTGAGCCACATCATGGGGCTCTCCGTCACTGGTGTCAGAACCACCCAGAAATTTTTGCAGGCTAGGGTTGCCCATGTCGACATGCATCGTCGGCACCTACATAACATGGGCATCCTCAGCATGCCTCAGTTCCCCACCGGAGACTGGCTCAGAGGATCACTGGACTGTCAGGGACCAAAGCTGCCAGGACCACACCAAACACATAGGAGGGGATATGGAAACCTCCATATGGATGCCTTAGGGGGTATCAGAGGAAAAACAGCTTGCAAGAAGATTCTCTCGAAGACCTACTGTTTCCGGTAGGTAACTGTTCTATCTTCTAAGAGGATCTCTTCCTCCATTAAGCCACATCATGGAACAATTTCCAAGCAGTACCAAGCACTGAGGGAAGACCGCAGGATCTAATGATTCCAAGAAAGGAGGCCTTGCAGAACACCGAGGCCGAAGCCAACACGTGTACAAGAGACAATGTCCAGATGACAGTGTTTATGTTTGAACAGTACCCCAAGTGGCAGCAGCACAAATTACAGCAGTGGACACATTTTGAAAACAAGCCACTGAAGTAGCCACCCGATGGGCTGAAAGAGCACAAACAGGACCAGGAACCTACTTACTGTGCTGCTGGTAACAAAACATAATACAATCAGCCATTTGGACAGGACCGGTTTCATAATCAGTGAGCCTACCATTCAGGGGGCAAAAGCAAGAGAGAGATGAGAGGATTTTCTACAATACTTTGTACGATCTAGATGCCAAAACAGCATCCTACGGACATCCAGAACATGTAAATGATGCTACCCACCATCGGTGGGAGATGAAAAGTACACTGGAAGGTCTACAGTAAGATTTAGTGCTCTTTCAGACACAGCCTTCTGAAGAAAACAAGGACTGGTAAGTAAGGTAACCCTATCCTTGTGCAAAATAATAAAACAGATGTTCTGCAACCAGAGCCTGCAATAAGCAGATGTCATTGCCAGTAGAAAGAGCGTCTTCCAAGAGAAGAAGTGCAGCTCGTAAGTAGCCACAGGCTCAAAAGGAGGCACAGTGAGGGTCTCTCTAGGACCAAATTTAAGACCCACACTGGAACCGGATCTCAGACCAGGGGGTGCACAAGAAGGATACTTCTTAGGAATCTACAGGAAATCTTCAGCTGGGCTATAGTCTTGCCCTCTGTCAGGCTGTGAAAAGCCAACATAGTGGGCATGTGACCTTTATAAAGGAATACCCACAGCAGTTTAGGAACTGGACATGTAAAGGGATCACAACTTAAAAAGCAGCTGCACCGTATCAGTTCAGTTCCCAAGGAGTCACATTTGTTGCAACCAAGGAGGCAACAGGCTTCTTTACTGTGTGGATGTATTTGCTTTTTGGGACAAATTTTGTCATCCAATGAATTAAGTTTTAATTTAAAATCATCGCCTTCCTGAGAAGGTCATGGGGTGAAAAACAGTGGGGGAATTCAAGAATGCATGGGACAGACATAAGGCAATTATAGTGGGGGGTAGGAGGAAATAGGCTGTTGGTTAACTAGAATCTGCAGCTTATCCAATAGGTTGCGAAATGGGCAAACTAGATGGGCCAAGCGGTCCTTATCCGCTGTCAAAGTCTATCACTTCCTTGTCTCACACTTGAATGATTGTCACTATACTGTGACATAAAGGTTATGAATTAAAACCGAACTGAACTGAGACACAGTGCGGCTGCTTATTGTGTTGTACTGTTGGTCGATGGACCAGTAGACACACCTCCAGGCCTGTTGTGCGCAGAACATCTGTGACTCATTCAGACACGTAAAGGGATCCGGGGTATGCAGAATACCACACAGAGTAAAACGTTTCCTTTTTTGTGAATAAATGTACAGAGAAGGTGACCTTCCAGCCACCAAGAGAACATCAACCACCACAGGGGAAATCCCAAAGCAAGAGAGCCCTATGTCCTCAGGAGCCATGCGTAAAGATGTAGGGATCAAAGATTCAGGTGCATCAGAGCACTCTGTTCCTGCGTCAGAAGTCCTGCTCTTAGGGGGAGCGGCACAGGATGTTCCACTGCCAACTGTTAAGAGAACCTTAAGCCAAATTTGTCAGGCCCAAATAGGAGCCACCACAATTAGGCTGGCAGGCTTGGCCAGTAACTTGACCAGAACCCTGTGTATTAGAGGAAATAAGGAAAAGCATTACAGAAAGGGACAGTGCATTTTGCCAAAAAAAAAAAAAACCTTCAGGCCATGAAGCAAGCAAGCAGAAATGCGGCAGTTTTGCATTATATGGAGATGTAGTCCACACAACCCCATTTTTCAAAAAGGTCGTCCACTACAGAGTCCGAGACTACCCATTCATTGCAGAGCATGTGGGATCAAATGAGGTGATCGGGCAGTATGTTTAGAGTACCAAGACAGAACAGCGCTGACAAGAATTTATGTTCTATTGCCCAGTGCCAAACCCATATCATCTCTGCAGAGAATGTACGAATGAACTCCACCTAATTGATTAATGTGGTACATCACCAACATATTGTCTGTGTGAATCAACAGCCGATTCCTGGAAAGAGGGCAGTGAAAGTCTGTAGGCAACACAAAACTGCCCTCATCACCAGAGTGTTGCTGTGAAGTACTGTATCCAGAGGGCCCCATCGGCCTTGGGTTCTGGAGGGGCCTAAATGAGCACCTCAACCAGAACCCGAGGTCTCAGTGCTTATCACCAACAAGTGAAAAGGCCTTTGGAATATGGATCTCTTCTCTAGGTTGGAGCGGTCCAACCACCACAGCAGGGAACGGAGAAGGGAAGAGACCTGCATTAGATGTCAAGGTTTATCTGAGTGCTGAGCTTATTGCACTCTGTGGAACCACTGCAGGATCCTCATATGGAGGAAGACAAGCAGGACAGTCAGGATGGCAGTCGCTATCAGGCCAACACAATCATTGGTGGCAACTAGCTGTGCTTGTGCCACCAGTGCCATGCGCGGTCTGAGGGCATGAACACCCAACCTGACCGAGACCCATGTCCAGAATGACCCCTATGTACTGGAGCCTTTAGCAGGGGGTTAAGACCAACTACAGCTTGACAACCAGAATGCCCAGTTGGTCTGCCTGGTCTGAAACAGTGTGTACACAATGGCTTCCCGAGACTGGGCCTTTAACAGTCAACCGTCTATGAGAGGAAAGACATTCAAACCCTCCCTGAGGAGGTCCGCTGCTACCACCGCAAATATTTTGATAAAAACACATGGTGTAAAACACAAACCAGAAGGCAAATCACTAAGCTGGTAGTGTGAGCCCTGAAAATGAAATGCAGATATTTTCTGTAGGACTTGCAGATTTTGACATGAAGATATGCACCCTTCATGTCCAGTGCAACCATCCAATCCCCTTTTAATAGCAGGGGTAGGGGAGGACTGCAGAGAGACCATTCTGAACCTTTTGTACTCTGTGAAACTGTTCCATCCCCGAAGGTCTAGTACTAGCCTTAAACAGCACCTATCGTGCCCTTTCTAAAATTGCCCCACAGAACCCTAGAACTAACCTTAGGCACCCCCTGACTCGCATGCCAAATTAACAAAAATTTTCTGATAGCACATTAGAGGGAGGGAAGGGATCACATTTTGGGTCAGTGGAGCGGCAGTCCTTCACTTCTCTATTCGGAGCACCTCCCCCGCGCTAGTACGTTTTGTGATACAACAGTCAGGAGAGCGTGGTGGCATGTTCCATTGACTTCAATGAGGCTTCTTTTTTAAAGATTTATTTTGATATTTTAATGGCCCAATATGAACTAATCATGGCCTTGAAAAAAATATCAAAATAAGTCTTTAAAAAGAGAAGCTCCACTGAAGTCAACAGAGTGCACCCCTGCGCTCTCCCGCCTATTACATCACAAAACGTGCTACCACAAAGGCGGAGCTCCAACTAGGGGAGTGAAAGCAATCAGGCTCTTGGCTCCTCGGAGACAAAATACAATCTCTTCCCCCTCCCTAAAGCCTTCTATCAGAAAATGTTTTATTAATCCAGCATGCAAGTCAGGGGTTCTAAGGATACTTCTGGGGTGTGGAGGCAAGTACCAGAAAAGGTGCTCTTTAAATCCAGAGTCCATTTTGGAACTAGAAAACACCAGGAGTAATAGCCTTGATTTATTTCTGAAACCAGGACCAATTCCACAGCCCTTTTGTGGAGGAGGGATTGAACCTCCTCCAGCAAAAGGGCAAGATGTCTCAGAGGGTATCAGTTTGGCAATGGGCGGGGAAGAGAGTGGGGTAACTGAAGGAGCAATAAGGAGCTATAAGGCATGTCCGTGATGAACCACGTCCTGTACTCAAGCATCTGTAGTTATCTTCTTCCACTATGGTAGAAAAACAAAGATGCAGCCCGACACCAGAACTTCCTGAGGCAGTGAGGCTCGAGGATGGGAGGCAAGTCAGCAGGTGCTGGGGGCCGCAGAGGTGCCCGCAATGGTTTGACCTTTTTTAAGACTGGCATGGGCACCAGGGAGCAAGTTTGTAGCCTGGGAAGTGGAGGCTGAGGTCTCAGACAACCACAACCAGGGTCTCTAGCCATAGTCTGGATGGGTACAGAGCCTGCAAAAAGAACCACGACCCTGTCCATGGGATTTGGCATTCAAAGTATGAAGGCAGCCAAGAATCATTCTATAATACTGCAAATCCCTTAAAGCATTCTCGGAGGAAAGGGAGAAAATTGAGGGCAGGAAAACCCAGCAGGCAAGATAATATCCCAGCCATTACAGGCCTCACACCACCAAACAGGCATGGCCAGCATCTGGATTACTACTGGTGTGGGGAATGAAGGTCCTCCCTCTCCTAGCCCCGCCAGAGATCTATATATCTAATTTCCTCGATGGGTTTATTTCATTGGTATACCACACTTAACCAGCATTTTCACATAAAAACTATGTTAATGCACAACTTAGGGTTCAACTTAACACAACAAAAGCAGCAAAATGTGGTGTTAGGGTTTCTAACCCTAACTATCTACAACCCCCCCCCAAAAAAAAAAATAGAAAAAACATGATGGTTTGGGCCGGTCTTCGGAGTTTTGGCAAATTAGTGGTGGGGTCTTCCTTGGGGTTGTCAACCCTGATGCTTACCCTCCCCCCAAATGTGTTGATTTGGCCGCTACAGGCATGATTTCTGTCATATTTTTCTGTGATTTTGTTTATGTTTAATTCTCCCCCCCAAAAAAAGGCCAGGATAGCAGGTTTACCAGGAGGATGCCCATTTTATTTTCTTTTTTTTCTAAAAGGGAGCTTGAGGAAAAAGAATATATATTGCAGATGTCTGACATTCCTCTTTGATCTGAGAAAAGGCTGCTTAACAGGAAACTAAAATTCAATTTCGGGGGGGGGGGTTGTTTTTTTTTCCTAATAAACTAAACATGGAAACAAGTCCAGTAGGACAGGAGACGAGAGGAACTCTCTCGCTGTAATAAACTTTTCACTTCAAAGCAACATACTATGAGACACAGGATCTGGTGGATATCTGCTCTGGAAGTCTACTGTGAATTCACTTCAAGTGCCATATTCATCTCCATTTAAAAGTGGCAGAAGGAACACAATTTTTTTGGTTCACTTAAAATCTGAGAAACAGCAAGAGAGACCCCTACTGGCCCAAAAAGATACTGTAGAAATCAGGGTATATAAGACCCTCAACACAGACTTTTGGTGCACACTTTTTCATGAGACACCGTTTCTGACACACCAGAGAAGTCAAACTGTCAGACTCACAGTGAAGACCAGGGCTAGAAGAAGGACTGGGGCTTGAAAACTTTTGCAGAAACTATTTTCTGGACTTCTGATTCCCCACAGATAAGGCAGAAACCAGACAGTTAAATTTCACAGTGTGTTTTGTATTTATATTTTTCCAACTTTGTTTTGTTATTCTGTAATCAAATTTCTGAATCTTTTGTTTGTTAAGTCTTCTATGATGATTGTTTAAGTAATTAGTAAAAGCACTTGCTTTTAAAAACTGCCTGTGAGTGCTCTGTGTGTGTAAAAGTTGGGAAGGTTTATTCAAATCTGAGACCAGCCTGTTTAATGCAAGGTGCCACAAATCGCTACCAAAGACGAGGATCCTGGAAGAGGAATCTGGGGGCCAAGCAAGGGAAATACACAGGGTCTTGGGAGAGGTCTGTAGAGTCTGAACTAGGCTTCTGCACCACCTGTGGGAGAAGACACAATCAGGGTTACGAGGACAGCCCCAAAGAGCTTGTAACACCTGGGTCCTCCCCCCCCAGTGCAGCAACCAAGGAGGGTTCTTACCTGGCTACAGACTGGAGACTGTATTCTACCCTTACCCAGATTAGAGAGGAAGCCCTGGGCCCTCATGATGAGTGTTCAGTTGTGAACTCAGCTAGCACTCTAGGAGGACACATGGAGGGTATTCCTGATCCCCCCGTCACAGATTACACTTAGGGCACTGTGAGCTCAGTGGACCCAGCCCCCAGGAGTGGGTCTGTGACAGTGGGGTCTTCCTTGGAGTTCTCAACCCTGATGCTCACCCCTGCCCCAGCCCATAACTTCCTGTCCTAAGCACAAGGTACAGCTCCAAGCCAGTGCCTCATACAGATACACTCTTGTAAGGCAGAGAAGTGTCTCACCACATGTTGCTAACAGAATCTGTTGCAGCTTTCTATACACAGGGCCCTACATGAAGAAAAGAGACCACATGTGACCTTGTTTCCTCAAGGGAAGGAGTGGGAATTAGGGTTGACGACCCAAAGGAAGTCTCCACCGCTGATTCGCCAAGACTTGGAAGATCCCAAACCCCAATGTTTTTTCCTTTTGCTGCTTAAGGGGTAGTAAGGGCTGGAAACCCTGATGCCACATTTCCCCTACCTTTGTGGTGCTAACTTGAACCCTAACTGGTGCATTAACTCATTTTTTTGCAAAGAATTTCCTTTCTTTTTGAAATAGTAGAACCGTACCGTCATTCATGTAGGTCACACATGCAGATATGCAGTACCCTCTGGGACCTGCACCAAGGGAAGACTCCATCCGCCCATGGAAGTGCAGCAACGGAAGTCAATTATTCATAGAGCTGTCTGGTGGACTGGGGAAAAGAAGGGCCCTCTGGGTCCTGTGCTTCCATGTGGCTGCAAACAAACTCACACAGGGCAAACAATCCACCTCTCAGCCAAATCACAGAGCCCTCTGGCACCCACGGGTGCAGATGTTCAGGGTCCTATGCCAAGAAAAAGAGTTCTCTTCACTATCTTGCACTTCAGCCCGTGTGGGAAACCCTGCACCTACCCTTTCCAGGCTGGGGGGTGGTGTCGCATGACGGCATCTCTCCCCCAGCCTTGGGCCATCCAGCTGGGTTACCGAGCTCAGCCACAAACTCAGCCCACCAGCACAGGATCACAAAGCACTACCCACTAGTGTAAAGGCTGGTACTACACACAATATTTCTTAATATGTGTGTATTTTTTAATTTGACCCCTGTTTTCAAGACAGTACTTTTATGACTCCCTTCTTATAAACATGACATGTGGCATTTATAGAATACGAGCCAAAATGTCATTTTACACCACATGTGGCAAAACACATCTCATCCAGGATTTGAAAAAATGACACCGGTCATGTTTGTGAAGTGGTGTGAAAAATGGTCATGTTAAAAGTTGAGTCAAACTACTGACAATTAGCGAAGTTATGAGTGACAGTTGAAATATTTCAACGTTCACTCATAACTTGGTAATTTTAACATATTTTTACACCAAATTTTCAATACAATCCTCTTATGACTCCACGTCATGAACCCCATAGATGAGATTTTTAAATCCTGCCCGAAAGGTGATTTTGTGCAGTGACTGCAAAAAAAAAAAAAATATCACCGAAAAATTCCAACACCTTTGTTCATGAGATGGGGTCCCAAAAAGGCCATGTTGCAAATCTGGTGTAAAAAATTAAAATAAATTGCAGCCCAGTGGTTTGGAAGTCTGAGGCACTCGCCTTACCTCCTGCCATGCCAATGACCCGTGTTCGGTGGCAGACTCGGGCCGTGTGGGGTCAGCAAGGGAGGGAGGGAAAGGATTGAGCACCCAGACTGCTGTCCCCTCCCAGGGTGGGTGGGTTGTGGTTCCTGCCAAACAACTGCCAGCAGGTGGAGGCCCAGTGGTAGTGCAGGTCTG
>CM057456.1:1041225000-1041250000 GCA_016271365.2 Neoceratodus forsteri | reverse complement strand
ATTTTTCTACACTAGCTCATAACTTTGGCCACTTTAAATAGTCCAGATCTTCAACACAGCCATTTTTTCACACTACCTCATGAACGTGATAGCTATCATTTTTCAAATCCTGACCAAAATGCGTTTTCGCAACTGTGGCGCAGAATGACATTTAAGTGGTGCGGAATCGGCGAGAATTTGAAACACTTTTACCTACCGGGTTCATGAGGTGGGGTAATAGTAACATAGACAATGATGGCAGAAAAAGACTAGAGGTCCATCCAGTCTGCCCATACTCTCTATAATCCCGGGAACCTACTGATCTTCCAAGAATCAATCTTCACCATTCATTAATGGTGGGTCTGTTCCAGTGGTGCTAGGACCCCGTGGGAGCATATAGCTTTAACATTTTAGACCTTGGGGCTGACAGGGATGGCACTGCCATGAAGAGGACATATGACGTGGTGCTCGCAGGCTGGCCAGTAACCGACGCCGGTCCCCTGCTCTCCTCAGTTCTATTCTTCCTGCTGTCGACGCAACATTCCATGGGAGCACTCACCATTTATAACGACATCGTTCTGTTCGTCGCTGCTTGCTCAACACGGTGACCCTTTTTCAACATTTTTCCATTGCCACTTTCTTTCCTGTCCTTCTACAGCACAGAGGTCTCTATTTTGCTGTTTTTTTTTTCTTATTTTCTATGATTAGTCATGTCCAGATCTCAGGGTCCTAAGAAGTCTAAGAACACGGATAAGAAGACGGAATCTCCCGCCATGCGTCAGTGCCCCTGTGGAAGAAAAATGTCCATCTGAGACCAACATGATCGCTGCTGGACCTGTTTTGGAGCGCAACACAATATGGACCACTGAGACACCTGCTTCTCAATCAACCCCCTTTTGGAGACAGGCTTCGCACAAGGGACTCCAAGGTAAGATTCTTGGGCTCTTCCCCAGAGCCTCTCCCAGTACTAAATGTACTGAGGGAGACCAGGCCTCTTCTAGTAAGGTTCTTGGACTCTTTCCTGAGCCTCTCCCAGTACTAAATGTACTGAGGGAGACCAGGCCTCTTCTGGTCCTCATCTCGCTGAGACAGACAGCCTAGTAGAGGGGTCTGTGGGACAGCTGGCCCCCTCCAAGGAGCTGGTTGCACACCCCTCCCAGTCCGGCACCCCCTCGGGGTCCGGATGCACTCCAGTGGTGAGGTCAGAGCCATTTGCTGGGCCTGCACCGGTGGGTTCCTTGGGGCCGCGGCCCAACACCGCTTCGACTCCTGGCATTGCCTGTGTGACCAGATCCCCTCCCGATGCCACTTGCAGCAATAGGAGAGAAAAGGTTTCTGGAGCCAGTGGCCTGGTGGAGATCTTCTGGATCTTGTCCCCTGAGCAGTCAGCTGACCTGGGGGATAGTGGCTGGGATGATCCCGACTGGCTTGCAGGACCTGACAATGAAGGAAGCCTTTCTGGACCTAGTCCTAGGCCTTCAATGTCCTCAGCGTTGTCCTTGGCTGCTACCCAGCCCAGTGCCCGCCTCAGCGCCGCCCCTCTTCTGTCTTGCGGTGCCGGAGACAGCCTTGGTGGTGATTCCAGCACCGGGAGAGGGTCTGGTGCCAACCACAGCACTGGGTCGGGTTCCAGTGCCACAATCCGTGCCAGGTCGGGTTCCTCACAGTGCAGAGGGTTGCCGCTTGAGGCATCACCTCCCTCTTAGCTTAGGTTCTTGACGTTGGTTCTGTCCTTAGGCCTAGCCAAAGGGGCAGAGCCCATTCCGGTGAGGTGAGGGCTGGTAAGTCCCAGTGAGCGCTTCGCTCCATGCCCAAGGTTGCTGGTGGTTCTGGCAGGAGTCGCAGTGCTGACATGGGTCCTTTGGCCTCCCTGGAACCATACAGGCCTCTCATAGGTGGGGACAGTGGCTGCCCGGTGGGATTTCTACAGCTCCATAGGGGCTGCCCTGTGGGACCTCTACGGCTCCAATCTCCCCAATTCAGGGTTCCCTCCAGGGACACCACCTGAACCACCCCTCTGCAGTTAGGTGTTCCGAGGTGGATCAGTTAGTCAGGTCCTCCCTTCAGGCGAGGTCCCATGTATGCCCTTGTAGCCCTAGCAGAGGAACTGGCCTAGTCCACCATGACCCTCATCTCCTGGGCATCTCCGGTCCTGTGGGGCCGTTTACCAATTAAGGGCTTCCGCTCGCGACTTCCCAACTTAGGTGATGGTACTGGATCAAGCTATTTTCCAGCCTGAGACCCCAGCACCATGCCCCCTCCCCCAAGTCCAACTGCTCCTCAGCTTCATCTTCTGAGGAAGAAGATTTTTCCCTCCATCTATCCCCTGATGCCAAGTATTCTCATTACCAGCAGTTCTTTTCGGAGTTGAGAGAGCTGCAACTATTCCACTTCTCAGGCCACAATCCTGCAGATCTGACGCTGTCTTTCCGTGGGGAGTACAGTCATGACTATACAGTCATACCTCCATGGCCTAGGCCATTTGCGGAGGCATGGAGAGACAACTGGCTCCATCCCTCTGCCCCCCTCTCCAGACGCATGGGACACCCAGCACAGGCACTGCGCACCTCTAGGGTCTCAAGGAGCCATGCCACACCCTACTTCTGGGTTCCAGCTCCTGGACATCCCCTCTGAGCATAGGTGCTCAGTGCATGCCCATCACCCAGAGTCGGACTCAGCCGAGTTTGAGGCCTAGGTTCAAAGAGTGTTCTCAGTGGCATGTACCATGCTGTACATCTTGGCACACCAAATGCACCAGGTGTCCTATGGCTTGCACCTGTGGGAACACTGGGACAACTCCTGGCATCCAAGCCAGACTGTGAGCAAACCAGACAAGCCATACACCTTTCTGCACAGGGCCTGGAGCTGGTGAGACACCAGGCAAGGGTGTCCTATGATGCCAATGAGGTAGCCTCCAGGTTAGTGAGAACTGCAGTCTGCATTAGGCGAACAGTGTGGCTATGTCTCTCCAGGCCGTCACCCTTGGCCTGACACTGAGTGCTTGCCTCAGACTTCCAGGGGGCCAACTTCTCCTGCAAGGCCAGGCGTGAGCTTGCGAGACACATTGCTGCTCCCAGGCCACGGCAGCCTCCGCCTGCTCCTAACCAGCTTCAGGCCTTACCAGGCCCGTAAGGACCCCCTGCCTCTCTATTCCCCCCCACAAAAGGCTGAGGGAACAACTATTTCCCTCAGGGCTGGCCAACACTGCCCATGGTGGTAACCTTGGCACTCAGACCCACCAGTAATGAATAGCAAAGATTGATTCTTGGAAGGTATGGACATTACGTACTCACCATAATTCTTGATCTTCCAGAAGATCTTCACCATTCATTACTGCAACCCACCCACCTTCCACCTCAATGGCCAGGCTTCTGGACAGTTTCCTTTCCTCTTTTTCTCTCTCTCACCTTCTGCTTCTCTTGCTAGGTGATTCACTTTTCAAAAAAAAACACACACACACACAAACGGAGGACTCTATCTCTTTTGTGGCCCCACTGAGGCCCTAAAACAAAAGAACAGGTTACTCACCTGTAACAGTACTAACATACTAATTGCCAGCAAAGGAGGCCTTACGGTCTGTCGAGTCTGCTTGAATCTCAGATCCCTAGTTGGGTACAGAGGCCCCCCCTTGTGTTCCAGAAACCTCTATCATCCATCCACACACCCCTGGGCCAGGCCATCATCTGATACATCCGCTTTCTGTGTCTGTCCCACCCTCTCTTGAAGCCCTCCACTGTGGATCTCTGAACTAGCTTGCCAGGCAGCATGGTCCAAGGATCCACCACCTTCTCAGTGAAAAACCTCCTCCTCTATCCCCCCTCACCCTTCCACCTTCCAACTTCAAACCATGCCCTCTGGTGATACCTCCCTGCTTTAGTCTAAAGATCCCCTCCATGTTTACCCTATTTATTCCCTTGAGGTACCTGAAGACCTGAATCATGCCCCCCCACCCCGGTCTCTCCTCCCCTCCAATGAAAACAAGCAGAGCTCCTCAAGTCTGTCCTCATACGTCAAAACCCCTAGTCCTCTTATCATCTTAGTTGCCCTCCTCTGTACCCTCTCCAGGAGCTGTATGTCTCTCTTCAAGTGAGGTCTCCAGTACTGTACACAGTACTCAAGGTTTGGGTCTAACCAGTCCATTGTACAGTGGCAGAATCACTTCCCTGCTCCTAGAGGTGATTCCCCTTACGATGCATCCCAACATCCTGTTTGCTGTGCTAGTCACTCTCATGCACTGCTCAGAGTTATTCATACATGCATCCACCATGACCCCTAGGTCTTTTGCCCCTGTTGAGGCCTCCAGCGCCTCCCCTCCCAGTGTGTACCTGTGTTTAGGGTTTCCCCGCCCAAGATGTAACACCTTGCACTTGGTGATATTGAAATTTAATTTCCATGTGTGAGCCCACCTTTCCAGGGTGTCCAGGTCTCCTTGCAGGGCCAACCTCCCCTCTTCCCCCTCAACTACTGCTCCCATCTTGGAGTCATCAGCGAAGAGACTCATTTCACACCCTATACCTTCCCCCGATGTCCGATATGTATGCATTAAACAGGATTGGACCCAGAACCGAACCCTGCAGTACCCCACTACTGACCTCTCTAGGGTTCGAGAGCTCCCGTCGACCATTACACTCGGAGTGCGTCCAACTAGCCAGTTTTCAATCCATCTGACCATCAAAGGGCCTACTCACAACCCCGTCAGTTTCTCCACCAAACCATTGTGGGGGACAGAGTCAAACGCCTTGCTGAAATCCAAGAATAATACATCCACAGGCTTTCCCCTGTCCAGTTCTGATGTTACCCATTCGTAGAACTCCACAAGACTGGTTTGACACGATCTACATGGCACAAACCCGTGTTGCAGACTATCCAGACCTCCCACCTCCTTTAAGTACACCCCCAATCATTACTTTAGTATACTCTCCATTAATTTTCCCACCACCGAGGTCAAACTGATCGGTCTATAGTTACCTGGCACTTCCCTTGACCTCCCCCCCTTTATGGATTGGCACATGTGCCTCTCGCCAATCCCTAGGTACCCTCCCTGTTGAAGAGCTCCACCAGGGGTGCAGCCAATATGTCCGCCAATTCCCATAGTACTCTCAGATGAATGCCATCCGGCCCAGGAGATTTATCTTTCTTTAGGGCCTTAAGGGCTAACCACACCCTTTTGGTGGAGATAGCATCATCCGTCCCCTCCACCTTACTGGCTTTTTTATCCTTATCCTGATGCGACACCCATGGGGTACCTCTCCCTCCTACTCCATTTCTGTTGCTCCCCTGATCCCACTCACTACCGCTTCTATCCCCATCATGCCTTGCTTTGTAGATATCCCATCCCCCTCCCTAGTGAACACAGAGGCGAAGTACTCGTTTAATACCTCTGCCTGGTCCCTCGCCTCTTCCACCCACCCACCTTCTGATCTCAATCTGCCAAGATGGCCCTTAGTTTTTCTCCACTCCCCAATGTATCGGAAGAACCCCTTTTGCCCTCCCCATATCCCCTGTGTCAGCCGCTGCTCCTTACTGGACTTTGCCCCCGCACCATCCGGGTGGCTTTTCTAGATGCAAGATGGTACATTTCCTTTTCCCTATCCCCTCTCATTGTTTTATATTTTTTGTAGGCAGCCTTCTTTTCTCTGACCGCTACCTGAACCTCACTGGAACACCAGCATGGTTTATGTGACCTTGCTCCCTTACGCTTCACCTTAGCGCAGGTCCTGCCTGCCTCATGAAGTCCCCGTTTTATGACCTCCCATCTCTTTTTTTTTTGTTATTCTCTTTTTATTGATATTCATCAATATTGTCATCAGGTACAGACTTTACTTTACATACATTCACTTCAGTAGTTTCCTGACATAGTTCTAGTAAAGAAAAATCTATGGAAAATGCATAGTGCCAGCAAATACATTAAGATTACAAAGATTAGGACTATTCCTATTACTAAGTTGTATAGATTGCCTGGATTCACATATAACTTTATCTAGACATGTAGACATGCACACTCCCCATTCCAAGTTCAACATAAAGCTCATTCCCTTTCAATGGCAATTAAAAGGATGTTGTAATAGTATGACTTTAAACAGAGCAATTAGACGTGCTATTAATGATCAGCAGGGGCATAACGGGATTTTTATTGCTGTATCTGAAATTGTCTAAGTATAGGAATTCGTTGTACTATAGAGAAGAAGGGGGGAGGGAAAAAAAAAAAAAAAAACATTTTTGAGAGTTAACTCAGTTATTCCATTAGGGAACAAACGTTGAATCCTTTAATGCATAGTAGAATAGCCATCTATTCCATCTTGAGTTAAAAACCTCTACTCGGTTGTTCAGTTTATAGGTTATTTTTTTCCATATAATAGATTTGCTTTGTTATATTGTGCCAGTCTTTTAGGGTGGGAGAGGCAGGTGTCTTCCAGAATTTAGTTATAGCTTTTTTCCCCGAAGTGAGAAGGATAGCCAATAAATATCGGATGTTTTGGTCCTTTATATTTCTGGGAAAAATCAGGAGAATGAAAAGTTGCGGGGAGAACTGGAGTGGGATTCCGAATATCAGTTGAATTTCAGACTGCAAAGCCTGAATAAATGGAGTCAATTTGGGGCAGCCATATACCACGTGTGTTAGGTGGGCCCTCTTCTCCCCACACAGTCGCCAGCAGGAAGCTGTGCCTTTCCGCTCAAAATGACTCGTGATCTCTGGTGTATAAAAATTTCTATTTAGAAATTTCCAAGCGAATTCTCGCCATTGGTGTGAGCCAAAGGTACGGGCAACCTGCAGACAGGCTTGCTGCCATTGCTCTAATTCTATAGGTGCGCCTAGTTCGTGTTGCCATTTCTGCCTGGTTATCTTTAAACTTTCCTGATGTGAGAATATTAAGGATTTATAAAAAGTTGAGATTAGGTGTCTCTGATTTGGAGAGGTGAGCATGGACTGCATGGAGATAATCAACTGGGGCCAGCAATCAGGAGTGTGTGTCGAAGGTGGCAAGGAGCTACAATAATGCCTTAGTTGGAGATACCTATAGTGGTGCGAGCCAGGTAGATCAAATTTTTCTTGTATTTCCCGATAGAACCATAATCTCCCAGCTGTTACAACCTGAAATAGATATCTAAGCTGATATTTTGTCCATCGCTGGAAGGCATCATCAAGTTTCCGGGGGAGAAAGCCAGGGAGGGCCGCTATGGGGCATATTAACGGGATAAAGGGAGTGATCCAAGGTTACCTTCTTATTTTATGCCAGGCCATCACTCTATTCCTGATTTCCAGGGGTAATTTCTGATAATCTTCCGAACGGGGTGTATCACAGTAAAGTGTATTAACATATTCTAGGTCTGGAATGATGTACCGTTCAAGATCTGCCCAATGTGCCTCCCCCTCCAAAATCTGCCTAGCAAATGTGTGGAGCAGGCACATAGCCTGATAGTAACAATATAAATCAGGCAGGGATAAACCTCCTAAGTCTCTTGGCATAGTCAATATTTTAAACTTAACTCTGGGTCTACGACCCGTCCAAATGAAACGTGAAATGGCTCTATTCCAGTCCTTAAATGTGAATTGAGGGAGCGAGACAGGAATATTATTAAAAAGGCAGAGGGCTCTAGGGAGCGTAATCATGCGCAGAAGGTCTATTATCCTAGATAGAGTTAGTGGGAGAGTACTCCAGTTTGCCAGGTCAACTTTAAGACACGCAGTAAAGGGGACGTAATTATACTTGTATGCATCTTGCAGGTCCCTAGAGATGGTGATTCCTAAATATTGAAGTTTGCTAACATCCCACCTACATGGGAACTGTTCCAGGGTACTTTGCTCAGGGACATATTGAAAAGTTAGAATTTCAGTTTTTGCAATATTCACTTTGTAACCTGATAGGTCTCCAAATTTATTAAGCAGGGTACTTACCTTCGGGGTGAGGTGGCTGTGTTTCGGAGGTATAGTAGGACATCATCCGCATAAAGAGCAAAGCGATGTTCCTCATCACCTACCATATGACCTCCCATCTCTTTTCCACATTTGTCATTGTTGTAATCCCCTTCAAGTGATCCTTGAGAATATTTCCCATGCCCACAAAGTCTGCCCCCCTGAAGTCCACTGCCAGTGTCCTAGATCTCTCCCCCTCCGATTATTTGAAACCAGACAGTATTGTAGTCACTCCCAGACAAGTCCCTTACCAGATCCCCATTCGCCAGAACCACATCCAGGACACGCCCCTCCCTTATGGGCTCCATCACGTGCTGTGTTAAGAACACATCCTGGACGCCATCCAGCAGCCTCTGCTCCTTGGCCACCTTAGAGGACATGGTTTCCCAGTTTATACCTGGCATATTAAGGTCCCCCATCAACACCACTCCCTCCCCTTTTGTTCCATACTGGGCAATGATGTTGTCCAGCAAACTATCCTCCAGAACATCACCCATCCCAGGGGGCCTATATACTACACCCAGCTTGACCTTACCTCCTGCCGGGTTTCATAAGGTGACCCATAAGGCCTCCACGTTTCCCTCTGCCTCTTCTACCCTAGCAATTTCTATGTCATCTCTAAATGAACATAGCCAATCCACCCCCTCTACCCTCCTTTCTATCCTTCCTAAGCATAGTGTACCCCCACATGTTTAGGTCCCAGTCATGGTTTGTGTTGGCCCACGTTTCCGTGACCGCCGCCACATCCACCCCCCGAACAGCATGGCCTGGAACTCTGGCAACTTGTTTCCCAAGCTCCTGGAATTTACTAACACCACCCCCCACTCCTTATCCCGGATCCCCTTTGTCGAACCCCACCCAGGTTCCTTATACTTCCATCCTACCTCTGCTCCTCCTGAAACCTCCTCCCCCAGTCTGTTTCCCCCCTTCCCACCTTGGGTTTGAAGGCTACTCCCTCATCTGAAGGAGAGGCTTCTGGACAGCCCTCCCTTATCCCTCCCACAAGTTTAAACCCCACTTTTCTTGAATGTCATCAGCCACCCCTGTAGTTCTAGGAGTGGTATATGTTGTTCATCCACACTGTTTGGCATTGTCCTTCCACTTTAAATCTGACGGAAGTCTTCAAGCTGGCTCCTCCCCCACCCACGTGGTATATACCTCAGCTCCACCCCATGACGCCAGATCTTAGCTCGCTGGAAGCAAGGTTAAAGCGCCAGCAGTGGGAGGTCGGAACTATAGGGATGAACAACATATACCCCTCCTAGAACTACTGTTACAGATGAGTAACCTGTTCTTCTAGGAGCATGGATATGTTGTTCATCCACGCTGTTTGGCAGACTTCAAGCAGTTCTCCGGGAGGAGGGAGGCAAGGCACACATCCCCTACTTAGGGAACAGAGATTGGAGAACTAAAGCCCCAAAACCAGCATCCCGGCGTGACTCAAGGTCGATGTGGTAGTGGGTGATAAAGGTGTTTGCTGACTTCCAGGTAGCAGCCAGGCAGATCTCCAGGATAGGGATGTCCCTGGAAGCAGCCACCGATGCAGCAGTATGGCAGGTTGAATGGGCTCTTGTCCCTCTGGATGGCTCCTTGCCCGTCAACTCATAGCACAGAGCTATACACGATGTAATCCCATCTTGCAATGGTCTGTTTGGCTGCAGGTCTGCCAGAAGCGACTTCAGCGTAGGTGACAAACAGCTGGCGAACCTCTCCGCGAATTTCCACTGTCCTCTCCTTATAATAGGAGCGAGCACGTCTCAGGTCCAAAGTATGGAGCCTGTACTCGGTGTCCGAGGTGTAATTAAGATAATATACCGGCAGAGTCAACACCTGGTTAAGGTGAAACTCTAACACCACCTTCAGAAGGAATTTCGGGTGGGGGCCGCAGGACAACTTTGTCCCTGTGAAAGACCAGATAAGGGGAGTCCACCGAAAGCGCCTGGAGCTCCCTGTCCTTCTGGCTGATGTGATAGCCATCAGGAAGGCCATCTTCCATGACAAATGTGAGAGCTCACTCTTGTGCATGGATTCGAATGGCTTGCCCATGAGCTTTGCCAAAACCAGCAACAGATCCCACGGAGGTGGAGGTTCACGCACCGGAGGGGATACGTGATCCAGGCCTTTGAGAAAGCACCAGACCACTGTCCCCTGTGCCAATGTCGGCTGACCGGCCCGCGCCCAGTAAGGCTGCCAGGTGCATCCTAAGGGTCGATGACCCAAGACCCCCTTTGAAGAGAGACCAAAGGTAGTAGAGAATGTTAGCCACAGGACAAGAGGTCCTGACACCAAATGGAAAACCTTTCCCATCTGAAGGTATAACATTTCCTGGTCAATTCCTTTCTGGATGCCTCCACCATGGTGCAGACATCTTCAGAAAGACCCACAGCCTGGAACTCTAGCCACTCGGGTACCAGGCTATGAGGTGCAGGGATTGAAGGTCCGGATGGAAGACCTTCCCCTGGCTGAGAGATATCGGGTCCGGGCGTGTACAAAGCCGCTCCGGGGGCCTGCAGCTGAGGCTGAGGAGATCTGGATATCAGAACTGGTGCAGCCAGTCTGGGGCTACCAGAATCACCTTCGCCTTGTCCCTTCTCACCTTGAGTAACACCTTGTGGATCAAGGGAAATGGAGGGAAGGTGTAGAGGAGGCCTGGGGTCCATGGCCTCAAGAAGGCATCCCCCTGCAGCAAGCCCTGCTGATTGGTGTGGGCATGATACAGTCTCAGCTTGGTGTTTTCCCTGGAGGAACACAGATCCACCATCGGTTTTCCCAAACAGGAGAACAGACTGTAAGCTACCTCTGGATGGAGAGATCACTCGTGGGATGCCTGGCCTATGCGGCTGAAAGCATCCACCAGCTGGTTCGAGGCTCCTGCCACATGGATGGCTAGGCAATCCGCCTCCAAACCGGCTTACGAGGGTCCAGATGTGGAGCGCCTCCTTGCACAGCAGAAGGGAGTGCATGCCGCCCTGTTTGTTGAGGTAGTACATGGTCGTGGTATTGTCCGTCTGGACTTGAACCACTTGACCCGGAGCTGAAGAGCGAAAGCCAACAGTGCCAGTCTGACTGCTCTGAGCTCCAACAGGTTGATGTGGCATCGGGACTCCTCGGGGGTCCAGAACCCGTGGGCTCTGTTGTCCCCCATGTGGGCTCCCCAGCCCATGAAAGAGGCGTCTGTCGTAAGGACGACCGTCGGCTCGGGGCAGACAAATGGGATCCCTTCCTGCAACCAATCTGGGGTGGTCCACCACTGGAGACCGTCCCACATCTTCTGGGTTACAGTGATCAGCTGGTCGAAATGACCATATCGCTGAGTCCACTGGGCGGCCAGCTCCCATTGGAGGGGGCGCCTGTGTAACTGGGCCCAATGGACCACTGAGGTGCACACCGTCATGTAACCCAGAAGGCGCAGAAAGTCCTGGGCAGGGCGCAAGTGCCCAACCAGAAATGATTGGGCAAAGGAGGAGAGAACCTCCACTTTGTCCGCCAAGAGCCGAGCTCTGGCTTGACAAGAGTCTAGCTCTGCCCTGATGAAGCCCATCACTTGAGAAGGCACGAGTTCTGACTTGGCCTCGTTGATCAGGAGGCCGAGCTGTGATCAGGTTTGGAGGGCCAGATCCCTGGACCTCTCCACCTCCTGTTGGGTGGAACCTGCCAAGAGCCAATCGTTGAGATGAGGGTAGATTCCGACTCCTCGATGCCGAAGGTGGGCCGCCACCACTGCAATGCATTTGAAGACCCGTGGAGCCGAAGACAGGCCGAACGGCATGGCTCAGAACTTGTACAGGGTCTCTTCGACCCTGAAGCGGAGGAACCGCTGATGGGATGGACGGATTGGGACGTGAAAGAACACGTCCTGTAGATCCAGTGACCAGAACCACATGTTTTGCTCCAGGGATGGTATGATCTGGTTCAGAGTGACCATCCGAAAGGTGTGAGACCTGAGAAACTGATTAAGGTCGTGGAGATCTAGAATGGGGCACCAACCCCCCCCCTGTCCACTTGGGCACCAGGAAGTACCTGGAGACAAAGCCTGGGTCTGTTGGAGGATCTGGCACTGGAGCTACTGCCTCCTTGCGGAGGAGCTGACCTATGTCACCTCGAAGAGCCGACTGGGTGTACGCCGAAATCCGTTTCTCCCGAGGGGCACGGGCTCAGCTGGGAGGGTACTGCTCGAATTCTAGAGGCAATCCCCGACCGACCACTTCGAGAACCCACCGGTCCTAAGTGATAGCGGACCAGGCGGAAAGGAAGTGGCGGAGCCAATCCCCCAAGGGGGGGGGCCCCAGAGCTGGCGTGACGAGTATAGGGGTGGCAACCCCCAACCCGTCACTGAGGAGGAGGAGGAGGAAGCTCCAGGATCTGAGCCTCTGCCTCCTTTGCGGGCCTGTTGGGGACCCTGCTTGGGCTGAGGGCACCAAACTTAGGCCTGCTACTGCTGATGCTGCTGTTCTCCTTGATAGGAGGGCTGCTGGACCGCAGGGGAAGAGTGCCAAAATGGCTTCTTTCTCTTCTGCTGGTTCTTGCTCAAAGAACCCTTGGCAGAAGTGGCATCGAAGGTGACCGGCCACTCCTGGACCGAACAAATCGGTCCCCAGGAAGGACACGTCAGCAAGCTTATGCTGAGTATCTGCCGGGAAGGAGGAAAGCCTCAGCCAAGCCCTGCGGCAAAAGGCCACTGCGGCTGCCATCGAGCACAAACATCCCCGATGTCCAGGGCCGTCTGGAGCTGCTGTTTGGCAACAGCACGGCCCTGGTCACAGACCTGCTTGACTGTAGTCTGCATGTCCGCAGGAAGATGAGAGAGGACCACGTCTAATGACCCAAGAAGGGCATGAGAGAAGTGTGCCATAATGACCACCGAGCCGGACTGACGAAGGCCCAGAGAAGAGGCCGAACAGACCTTATGGGCAGTGTGGTCCATATTTTTTGGACTCTTTGCCCGGGGGTCAGTCAGTGTCGGCCAAACTGCCAGTATGCCTGAACACAGAGGCGGTCACCAGGCTCTCGGCTGAAGGGTGCTCTGTGAATCCCGCAAGGGACCCCATGGGCATCACGCACTTGCAGGCCATGCGGGCAAGATGGTACTAAGCAGGAGGCAGGACACTGCCAAAGTTCAAGGGACAGGCCAACAATGGCCTCGGCCACTGGAAAGGCCTCCGTCGGGGTATCCCCTCTCTTGAGTAGGTTGGTCAGAGGGTACTCCACCTTTTTCTGGATGGGCTCCAGGAGCATTCTGGTGGAATCGGAGAAGAGGCGGAGAATGCCCTGGAAAGAGGAAGGGCCTTCCTCCATCCCTGCGCCAACAGACGACTCGTCATCCCCGGGATGAGAGTGAAGTCCAGTGACGTCAGAGTCTGAGGAGTCGGGATGCAGTGGTCTACCGCCTAAGTCACCCTCGATGCGCCAACAGAGGTCTGGGGTGACTGTAATTGACAGACGTTGGGGAAGCCCGGTGTCCTGTGGGTCCTCTTTCAACGGCGCCCCTCCCTCAGGCTGTTTAGGTGGTGGTTCCACCCGAATCAGTGGAGAGAGACTGGAATAGGCCGAACCGGGGGAGGCGGGCCAGCCTCACGAGCAGAGGAACCAATGGCCCGGTTCCGGAGGAGTCGGCTTTTGACCTAGGAGGCAAGAGCCAAGTAATGGCCGGGGTAGGCAGCAGAGCCGGCTTCTGCTGCCACATAAGGTCCTCATAGCGCCGGAGTTTCCACCGGAGCCTCTCCTCATCAGAGGAGGATGAGGACCTATGGCGGTGCCCTTTTTTTTTTTTTTTGAGCGCTTATGGCTCTTCCTTGGTCGTTCGGCTGAGGGTGTTCTGGACCTCGACAGAGATCGGACAGGATGACTCGGTCGATCAGGAGACACCGGAGGGAATCAGTGAAACCTGAGGGTCTGGAACTGGGTCCTTGATGGGGACATCAGCAGGCTGGGTCTCCTCATCAGGAAATACCAGGACCAGAGTCCATTCCAAAGACTAGTCGGGCACAGCCAGAGACAAAGGGTCGATCGGATCGAGGATAATTTCGACCTCGTCTGCCACTTCCTCGGTCCCCTGGCCAGACGGAAGGTCCATAAAGCCAACGGCCAAGGATGCGATCTCGGCTTGTTCTTGGGACTCGGACCTCTCCCGGTCCCAAGAACGTCTCCACCGAAATGAAGACGCTGGTCTTTCTCCCTCTTCCGAGGCAGGAGGGTCGAGCCGAGGGCGCCTCACCCTGGGTGGGGAGAGACTGGCACAATTCCTGAGTAGCCCGTAAAGGTGGCACCTACGTTCAGCGGGACAAAGAAGCTTCAACTGGCCAAAGCGCAAGCGGCTTCCTCCTTGAATGCCTTCATCTGTTCCAGCTGTTCGGCAGAGCCCACGGCCGTGGAAACCGTCCACCTAGCCTCCTTCGAGTTCACCGGAGGGTTCCTTTTTTCCGTCTCCCCAGTTCAGGCGGCTCTGGCGGCTGTCCAGACATTGAGATGGAAGGCCAGTTAAAACGATCACGAGGTGTCGCGGTCGACACCTAGCAGTAGACGATACGAGGTGGGGATCGGTGCACGACATCTTCTAGCTGCAGGGACACCGGCGAAATCCCGGGGAAGATTTTTCCTCCATGATCGATGCGGCTAAAGCGCGATCGCTAACGCGAACGAGTTTGATTTTCGGTACAAACGATAATTTGAAGCCAGGGCCTACGAAATGCTGAGAGCACGAGGGATGCAACCTGTATCTTCCAGCGGAAAGAAAGATCTGGCGTCATGGGGCCGAGCCGAGGTATATACCACCTGGGTGGGTGGGAGGAGCCAGCCTGAAGACTTCCGGCAGATTTAAAGTGGAAGAGGACAATGCCAAACAGTGTGGATAAACAACGTATCCACGCTCCTAGAAAAATGTTTTTCTGACTCTCCTATTCCCCCCCCATCTCTTCTCGTTATATTTATAAACACACACACACACAAAGCCAACATAAGTTAAAAAAAAATAAAAAAATTAAAGGCAGAGAGAGTTCTTTGGTCCCCCTCCCCAATGGGGGGAGTCTACAGTTTGCTGTCTGAGGAGCTCCTTTTTTTCCCCCCACTTTTAAAGGGAAAAGGCACGCAGGAGAGCAGGCATAGAAGGGGGCCAGGAGACATATCCTGGAGTTCCAGCCCAGACTCCTTCGCATGATGCAACTCTTCTCTTTCTCTTGCAGTACGCCTGCACTTCCTTCCAGTCAGCCTGCTACATTTTTCAATTATTCCCCTCTCTCAGGGGAATCTTTAGTAAAGAAAACGTGAAGATGTGGTCAGAGAATCGTACAATATCTGCAATTCTCCCAGTTGCTATCTGTCCTAGTGGGGACACCCATTCCAGATTCCCCCTCGGGTTACTCAGTTAACTTCAGAGCTCCTAGCAGTCTTCTCTTTAGCTCGAGAACCTTGATTAGTACCACATTTCATGGGCCCTGGCTTTTTTTTTTTTTTTATTACCATGCTTCAGATAAAAGTGACTCTTCAGAAGACTGCATCACATATTTTTAGATTGATTATATGGGACTTCTGAGCCCCGGACCCCTCTACAGTTCACGTGTCTGCAGATGAAGAACCCTTGTTGGCAACACAGCTTCAGGGCTCATACCTCTACTACCACTCCTGTGTCCTTCAGGGAAGTGGCACCTTCCTCAGGAATCCATCCCATTTTTCTACTTGGTCATATGGGATTTGCGGGGCCTTTGACTTTGCTTGGAAGTCATAATCTGCAAGGGAGCAGCAGCAGCTAATTTCCCTGCAGTTGAGAGCAAGCCAACTTCTCTGAAAGTACTACTCTCCTATTGGGGGTTCAGGGTCCCCACTACACTCTCTCTATTCTTTCACTTTCAATTTCCCTCCCCTCTCTCTCATTCAATCACCCCCCTTCCCTGTCCAGTTGTCCTGGTCACCATTAACCAGATACCTAGGCCATCCCCTCCCAACCTCTTCTTTCTCTCCTCTGGTAGCCAGGTTTTACTGCTTTGTTCTTTTTAAATCCTATGTACTTCTCTTACCGCTTGGGCAACCTTGTCCTATCCCTTCTCTTTTACTTCCTCTTCTGGTGAAAAGAATGGAGGACAACGGGGGGGGGGGGCAGCATTAGTTACTGGAGAGCCCGCAAGCACGTCATATGCCTACCTCATGGGTGGTGTCATCCCTGATGTCGGTCTTCTAGCTATAAAATTTTAAAGCTATATGCTCCCACAGGGTCCTAGTGCCTCCAGCACAGACCACTCAGTAATGAATGGTGAATATATTCTGGAAGATCAGTAATTACGGTGAGTATATAATTTTAATTTTCTCCAGGGTACTAACCCTCCCTGTCCTCTCCCCACTGTCCTCCCTTGTCTTGACACCCCGGGCAACCACTACTCCCTTCATTCTATCCCATGCCTGCTTGAATCACCTGACTGTGTTTGCACCCACCACCTCAGCCGACAGACTGTTCCAAGATTCCGACACCCTTTCCGTCAAGAAGTACTTCCTCTCATCCTTCCTGATCCTCCCTCCTGTTAATTTCCACTCATGACCACGTGATCTCAAGTTGGTATTTAGGGCAAAAATTCCCCACATTTACCTTGTTAATTCTGTTAAAGAGCCACGGACGCCTCAAGAAGAACTTTGAAAAAGATATTTGGATACAATGCAGCTTGTGTTTCTTGTCAACTCTGTAGTTCTTATTCCCATTATTTATACTGAGGTTATATGCTTGAAAACAGGATAGTTGTTCCTTGAGGGTTCATCAATTCCTACTGCTTCTTTCCAACCTGATGTCATAATGCTCCGATTAAGACATCACAGTTATTCCCATGGCAATAGACTGCAATATCACAACAGAGCATTGTGATTTCAAATAGGGACTAAGCTATAGAGACAGATGAACTCAAAGAGATACAGATCTTGTTTTTGTGGTCATTTCTTCATTAATAAATAATGGAGAAGAGAAAACTTACAAGATATATAAAATACAATCTAAATTGTGTCTAAATATTATGTTTTCCAAAATTTTCCCAAAGGCATCAGCTGCTCTTTAAGGAACCTGAAGGTCATATCTAGCCTCTCCCTTCTGGTTTTCAGTGAGTACATATTTAGTACCTTGAGGCACTCCTCATTGGATCTGCCCTGCTGGCCCTGAATCATATTTGTTACTCTGCACTGCACTGTTTCCAACCTATCCCTGCCCTTTCTGAGGTGAGAGCTCCAGAAATGGGTATAGTACTCCAAGTGAGGCCTCAGAAGGGATCTGTATACGGGAAGTATTACCACTTTTCTTCTGCCATCAATACCCCTTCCGATACATCCCAGCATCCGATTAGCCTTGCTATAGGCTTTGTTGCACTGGCTCATTTGTTTAAGTAGTTACTTATGATAGCACCACAGAAGAGTTACCTTGCACTTTCTGGCACTGAATTTTAATTGCCAGACCTTTGACAACCCCTTTACTTTTTCTAGGTCCCTCTGCATATCCCTTATTCCCTCATCACTATTCACCCTCCAGCATAGTTTTGTATCTGCAAAGAGACACGGCCTACCCTGGGTTCCCTCACTATCACTAATGAACATGGTGAAGAGGACCAAACCCAGGACACATGTCTGGGGAACCCTGCTTGTAACCCTCCTTTCCCCTGATTTAACCCCGTTCACCACCTTCTGCTGCCTCCCTTCTAGCCAACCACCCACCCAGTTCACTACGGTTTTAGCCACACCCAGGTCTTCCATCTTTCTGAGCAACTTTTTGTGTGGTACAGAGTCAAAAGCCTTGCTTAAGTCAAAGTACAGCAGATCCACAGCATGGCCCTTGTCTATTTCCTTGGTCACCAAGTCAAAAAAAAAAAAATCAGGTTAGTCGGACAAGACCTTCCTGCCATGAAACAGTGTTTTTTTTACTATCCTGGAGCCCACTGCTCTTTAGGTAGTCCATGAGGTCCTCTTTGATTAGTGATTACCTCAGCTTCCCCACAATGGAGGTCAGAATGACAGGCCTGTAGTTCCCTGGCTGCTCCTTAGCCCTCCCTTTATGAAGCGGTACAACGTCTGCCACAGGCAAGTAAAGAAACAAAACAGTGTTTTTTAATTTTATTCAAAAAGGCAAAATAACCTGGTTTAACATGTTTGAAAGTGAATCTCTAACCTTAGCAAAGAACGACAGAAGGGGGTGCACTCCCTATCTGTGTTCTTGCCAGGTTAAGATTCCACTTCCCAGCAGAAATGTACTTTTATAACAAAACAACAACTTCATTTCTCAAGTTTGACTCTGAAAACGCATATACATTTCCTTTTCAGGTTGCAGGTTTCATTCTGGCACATTTAGACTACTTTCTGGGGCAGCAGTCATACCTGACGGCTTGTAATTGCAACAGACTGCTGAAACCTCTTATTCTGGCTTGGAGCCAACCTACAACCTCTTATTAAAACTCTGTGGCTGCTCAGTCAAAAAGAAAAACAATTTTGGACACTGTTTAGGGCACTACAGGGCTTATTTCCCTCTGCCTGTAGTGTCCTGTATTTAATTTCAGCAAGCAGCCTCTCATTCTATATTGTATCCATGAAGCGGATACCAGAATAGCATAACGGGGCAGTGAGTAGTTGCATCATGGCAACCGTACATAGCTGCTCTATACTCGGCTCTCCCATTCAGCCGCACAGTCCTTCTTTGATAAATCGCAACAAGCGGTTGCGATTTTGAAGCACTACAGCTCCATTTCGGGGATCCTTTCCAGTGCGAACATGCGCAGGGTCCCTCGCGAGGGTGCGATCGTGCACATACTTCGCCGCCGGTACCACTCGCTCACTTGTACCAAAGCACATAGCGTTATTTCCTTTACCTCTGCCTCTACTTTAAACATACTAAGGCATACAGACAGGCCTTTTAAAATAAAGGGCAGGGGAGTTACAAAAGGCGCACTGCTTTCTTCCAGTATACTCTTAAGTTTGTGTGAGACAGCTGAATAAGGGGATTTATACAAGATGAATGACAATTTAATTTAAGGACTTAAAGAAAAGAAATAAGATTGTCAGGTTGGCCATCCTGACAAGAAAAGTTAGGACAGATATGGAATAACAGTAGAGGACAGGATAGAGTGAAAAGGAAATTGGGGGGGGGGTCCATCTTGTAAGGAGTGTGTACTGTCATTATCATTTATGTTATTCATAGCAGGTCTTCCTGTTACACCCCTCTGCGATGCGCAGCTCTGTGTCTGCTTTTGTACCCCAACAGCCTTCTTTTCCCCCCCTGTATTTCTGTAGATAATCCTCCCATTCTGCCTCCCCTTGCTTTTCCTTGTATTTATAGACCTCATTTTTGGCCCTAACCACTTCCTTGACACTAGCTGAGAACCACAGTGGTCTCTTAAACCTGTTTTTTTGTTAGATACTGTTCTTATGCTTGCCCTTACTGCCTCAAGGATGGCTCCCTTTATTGTCCCCCTCCACCCCTCTTATGTTCTCCACCCCTACTAACGTATCTCTGACCAGTTCCCTCAACCTGTCGAAGTCCACCCTTCTAAAGTCAAGGATTTTGGTTCTTGATTGTGGGTTACCAGCCCAGAGGGCCAATTCAAACCACATGGATTTGTGGTCACTGTTCCCTAGTGGCTCCTCAACTCCCACAGCATCCACCTTCTCCGAGATGGTGATCACCACCTCAAGGATTGCATTCTGCCTGGTAGGTTCCTTAACAAGCTGCACCAGACAGTTTTGGAAGGCATCCAGTAATGTCCGAATCCTGGCACTCTTGGCTACCAGGAACTCCCGATCGACATCAGGCAAGTTCAGGTCACCCGACACCACTACTTCCCCCTTTGCTGCCCCTCTTTTAAGTTCTTAATAAGAAGGCTATGCTGACAATTTAGTGTACAAATACGATAAAATGCCCAGGTTATAAGTGAACGTTGCAGTATTTCAATGTTCACTCATAACTTCACTAATTTTCAATATTTTGACTCCACACTTGTAACATAGCAATTGTTCCACACCACCTCATAAACATGACATGTGGCATTTTTAAAATGCTGGACAAGATGCATTTTCGCACTTCTGGTGCAAAATGACATTTTTGCCAATATACTATGAATGGTACTTGTCATGTTTGTAAGACAATTTAGAAAACCAGTATATTGAAAATGTAAGGTCAAAATTAAAAAGAGAAAAAAAAACACTGTTAAAAAACTGTGTGTGTAGTGCCAATCTTGACCTCAGTGAGGATGCTTTGTGATCCCGTGCCAGTGAGCTGACTTCAGGGGGTGAGTAAGCTCAGTGACCCAGCTGGCTACAGTGAGGGTGGGTGGTGCTGTTATGCAACCCCCCACCAAGCCAGGGAATGAAAGGTGCAGGGCTGTCCACATGGACCCGGGTGCCATATAGGGAAAACAACTGTCCTTCTGGCATGGGGCCCTGCATCTCTCCCCCTGTTGGTGGCAGAGGGCCCTGTGCATTGGGTGACAGATGGAACTCTTTACCTTGTGCATCTGCATCTGCGGCCACATGGAAGCACAGGGATCACAGGACCCTGCGCTTCTGCAGCCCACCAAACAGCCCCATGAATTCTTCACATCAGTCACTACATGGAAGAGTGCAGGGTGTGCAAGGGCCCTGCACTTCTCTAGGCAGCCTAAGTTTTCCCTTGACACAGGGCATCTGCATCTAAGGACACGATTCCACTATCTCAAAAAGAAAATAAATTCTTGCAAAAAACTTCATTAATGCACCAGTTGGGGTAACATAATGCCACAAAAGTAGGGAAATGTGGCATTAAGGTTTCCAGCACTAACTACCCATATCCCCACCACCCAAGCAACAAAAGGCAAAAAGATTAGGGTTTTGTGTCTCCAGAGTTTTGGCGATTCAGTGGTGGGGTCTTCCTTGGGGTTGTCAACCCTACCGCCCACCACGTTTCCTGAGCAAACAACGTCACAAATTATGTCCCTTCTACAGAAATTCAATAAATTGTTTTGGCAACATGTGGCGAGACATTCTGCACTACCTTTGAAGACTGTATCACTATGAGGCACTGGCTTGGAGCTGTACCTTGTGCTCTGAACACATGGTTACAGGCTGGGGGGGGAACATTAGGGCTGAAACCCCCAAGGAACACCCCACCATTGATTCAACAAGACTCTGGAGACCCAAAACCCTAATATTTTTTCTTTTTGTTGCTTGGGTGGTGGGGGTGGGGAGTTAGGGTTGAAAAACCCTAATGCCACATTTCCCTACTTTTGTGGAATTAAGTTATCCTAACTGCACTCTCCTGCTCAGAAGACATAACAGGGGTGCTTTAATTGACAGCACATCCAGTGGGGGTCAAAAAGGTCATATGCTAATTATATATCCTCAGAATCAAAAAGGTCACTCACAAATCAAACACATCAACATCAAAAGGAAATCATGCATCAGCCGCCCCAGTGGCGCTGAAGTTTGAGGCGCTGGACGCCATACCTCGCACTACGCTGACGACCCGGGTTTGGACGCGAGCCCGGGTTGTCAGGGGTCAATATGGGAGGGACAGGATTGAGCATCCAGAGGACAGCTCTCATATCCCGGGGAGGGATGTGGGTTGCCACTGCTCTGCAGCGGCACCTGGTGATGAACGAGGGGACTGCTAGAGTCAGTGCAAGCGAGGGAGGAGTGCAGCGGATGTCAGCACGTTGGTGAGCTGACGTTATTGCACGCCTACACTCCAGGGAACAAGCTACAGGGAGGAAAATGGCAGCACTGACCAAGGCAGCTTGATAGCCACAGCTTCCTGAGCCCGACGGGGCTCGTTGTGTGCAGCCACATGCTGGTATTAGTTCCTGGCCAAGCACAGGGAGGGTCCCTTTTGCGGGTACAGCTGCATATGCTAGCTGGTGTGGGGATGTACCTCCGGGGTCGTCGGGGGCGTAGCGGTGACTGGATTCACAGCAGGTCAGTGGCTGCAGGAGGAAAAAGCAGATGTGATTAAAAAAAAAAAAAGGGAAATCATGCAAATATACAGTACTTCCTACTCATACATTCAGAGCCAAAAAGCCTCAGTGCTGCTTACAAAAGAAAAACATTTTAAACACTTTATTTACACACACAAACAATATACTATATACATATACACACACACACACACACACACACACACACACACACTATATATATACATAAAAATAAGGGACAGACGATGGGCGCCTGTTTAATCCAAGTTATGTACAGTAGCCTGTGACCTCGAGTAACCTCACAAGTGGCGAAGCCACAAGTGAGGTTTATAAGTGGACACAGGCTACTGTTCAAATAATTTGGTTATCCAACAGGCGCCCCCCGCTTACTGGATTTATGCAACTGGCCCTGCTTGGTTTTGGTTTATTTTAATTATTCTACAATAAGTTTGAGGGACTTCTTGTAATTAGTCTTGTTGTGTGTTATCAGGGATTTTTGTGAATGGCATATAGTTGTGGCATGTGATTGGCTAGCTACAGGACACCTGATATGAATATGTAGCTGCTGATTGGTTTAGGATGGCTTCCAAAATGTTTCCAGTAAAATATGGCTGCCGTGGTTAACGAGCGCAGTGGATTTGGTGGAGGTGCCTGTTATGGCATGTATGGAGTGGTCTTTTTTTTTTTTTTTATATAAAGAAAACGAAACCGGTCTTATATCTGGTTGATCCTGCATTTCCCTGTTGCCAGGGAAAGTGAGCGAGTGGCATGTTGCAGTCAGGGAGCGAGCGAGTCGTACTACTTGTCAGCACGGTTAGGAAATGGCAGTTTGAAAAGAAAAAAAAAAATTCCTGCTTTGGGGCTGTTGTTGAACAAAGAAGATGGGAGCAGGATGGAGCTCACGGATCTGGAGAAGAATGAAAGTCAGAAGACTGGGAGCAGGTAGGCAAACAGGCACGGTGGGGGAGAGAGCAGTGGGCAGTGGGGTAACTACCATTTACAGAGCCTGAGGAGCAATGAAAACAAAGTTGAAATTGAAGGCTCTTAAAAGTAGTGCCGGCGGACGAGGTGTGTGTGTGTGTGTGTGAGGAGAGGGAGTGTGGATAAATGGGTGATGATGTAATCACTATGGGAATAACAAAGTTATTCTCATAGTGATTACGTTACCCATTTATCCACACAGTGACTAAGATAACTGGAGCTGTACGTCACTTTTTATCCCGACACCTGTTGCATAAATATATATTTGATTTATTTATTGATTTATTTCAAAGGTTTTACCAAGAAAGACATACTGAGCTGGTAACAGCTCATTTCCAAATGCATCCTGGAGGGAGAGGGAAAAACTTAACAGATAACAAAAATACAGAATATAAAATACAAAAATAGAATAAGTAAAACAAAAAACAAACAGGACAATTATGCCTGAGAATAAACTGACAAAAATAAGTTTATATGCAACAAATTGCAAACCGAACCAAAATATGTAAATAGTTATCAACTTAAAATAAAATTGGGGAAAAGGACTGGGTTCTATATCCTAGGTGGCTGAGGATATTACTGGTGTTTGCCAGACAGGACATACAAAACACCTGGATGTCGGGTATCACAACCACTTTCAATCAATGGAAAAACATGACACTACAGGCTCCAACAATAGAAAGACTTACTTATATACCGAGGGGTAAAGCAGAGATATTTTAACAGTTTGGGGGAAGGTCATAGAATTATTACCCCATCGGAAGTGCAAATTCTCAGAATGAGAACCTGAAGCCCTGCAGGCACCCAACAAGCTTGACCTTGTAACCAAGAGATGAGCTGGGTTCTTCCCGCACATGCACCACCCCATGTCCAGTTAATCAATCGAATTATATTGTTTTCTCAGTGTAGAACTCTCAAAGTGCGTAATCTTATTGTGCACAAATAAGCATTTAATAGGAGGGCTATAACTTCACACAGTAGAATGCAATTTTTAATGGTCTCTGCTTAATTTCTCCTTTACTGTCTTCTTTCTTTCACTCTTGTTCTTGGATAGTTCCCCTATAAAGTATCCTATAATATTAAATCCTGTAGGAAGATGGATTGCTATTTTTGACTGGTATATAGCCCAGGAGGAGTATGCTTCTATGGGAAACTATCACTGTATTATTGTTTCTCTGTTGAAATACCAATAAAAAAAACAATTATACAAAAAATAGATAAACTTGGGGGAATGACATACTAGGGAAGAGGGGAAGTACAGAAGGACAACAAATGAGGAAAGTAGCAGGTAAGAGGTAAACCTAATATCAGAAACAACTGCAGGAGTGAGTACAGAACTCAAGGGGAAGAGCTTTAAGAGTAGGAAAGGAAGGAGCAGAGCGAATAAAGAAGGTGGAAGAGAACCACAAAGTTTAGGGAAACAAAATGAGAAGGCTGCCTGGCCAGCAGCAGATTTCATTTGAGGGAGGACAAAGAGTGACAGTGAGCATTATGGAGAGAGTAGAGGAAAGAAGGGGAAAGGGAGAGGAGAGAGTTTAAATACAAGGGAAGAGTCTCAAACCAAAATTTGGAGATAAAGGTCACACAGCGGGTGAAGCGACTGGCATCAAGAGAGGGGAGGAAGAGGGAAGAATACGAGGTACAGTGATGAGTACACATGGGTTTATCAAGGGCAAAATTACAGGAGTGAAAGAGAGGATTCAGTCTAGATTAAATAAGACTTTAGAGCAGCACTATAAACAAGGTCTCCATAGTCAAAATGGGCAAAATCATCTTAGGGAGGATTTCTTCTTTTCCCCATAGAGGTGTTTTTCCTCCTGGGAGCCTTGCAGGCACCTATGGCCCCCCCTTCCTTGGAGGGGACTTGTTCTCCGGCGGCACCGTTTCCCTGCCAGACACCCCCTAGATCCCCACAGGTCCCCTGCCCCCCCCCCGGGACAGGGCCAAGGTGCAGGGGCACCAGCTCTCCCCCACGCAGCAAAATCCAGATATCGGGGGAGATGGAACAGTGCACTAGTGCGGCCATCATGGAGCCTACCAGCTCCTTTTTCCTCCTGTTCCTCCCCGCCCCCCTCCCCACAGACGACATATGTCGGCGACGTGCCTCCCTGCCCGTATCACCCCCTGGCTACCACCAGAAGGCAATCGACAAGCAGGACGGCAAGCCCTCCCTCTCGAGAGAGGAGAGCAGTCCTCTGGATGCTCAATCCTCCCTCTCCCCCTGCCGACC